>OU015499.1:54896297-54901297 GCA_907164885.2 Dolomedes plantarius
CTATTAGTCTGGGGGTTGTAGTAACAGATACTCCAATTTAAATGAACTCCTACAATTTGCCCTTGTCACAAGGTCTGACATTTTACGCTGTTCCCCTCAAAAGCACGATGCCCTTAGCTTCATGCTTCATTACTGCTACCTGACAATAGAATAATACATACACTATATTATATAAAATAATACCGGTGGCCAGATTTTTTTTAAGGAATACGAAGCACATTCATAAATACCACTAATATTGATAGGTGTTTCCATTATTTTGATAACCACCTGTAGATATACAGTGGTGGCAAAAAGTTCTGAATACACCCATTTTTTTGCCTAATTTTTGTGTTTGACTCAATTGTTCGTTTTGAAATTATCGTACTATCTTAACTATTGTTATTGATTCTAATGTATTTTTTGATGTTGATTTCAAATCTGTTACTAGTTTTTTAATGCAGCAAGTATTTTTTGTAGTATAGCTGCTTGAACAAAAGAATGTGTATCATGTACAGAATAACACAATATAGAACAACATAATATACGTAGTAGAATAACACAAAAATTTACTAATACAGTACATTAAAATGCATTTTGAAAATTTGCTTGTTACATGTTTGAACATCAATACTTTATGGGCCAGCCGTTTGTTTTAATTGCGGCTCTACATCCTTTTTGTCATGGAATGCACCAATTTCGCAAGAAGTTCTTTTGCGACAACATGGTTGAAGGAAAATATTAAAGCTTCAATTAACTCACGTATGTTTGAAGGTTTTTTCTTTGGAATATCAAAACCAATTTTATGCCCTAGGTTCTCTATCGGACAAAGATCCGGAGACTTTCCTGGCCAGTTCCTCCTATTCACAGTATTGTCTTCGAACCATTTCTAGACTACATTTTTTTCTATATTATCGCCCTGAAAAATCCATGTCTGATCCCCTAAAAGATCTCCCGCTGTTGATAGCAATTTATTTTGTAGTATTTCAATGTAATCCTTGGCTTTTACTGTTCCGCCCACGATGTGAAGTCTTCCAAACAAGAAGAAATTCAGCCCCATATCATCACTTTCGTTGGATTCTTTACTGTGGGCTTCAGACACTGAGGGCTGAATTCCTCATGAGTGTATCATCTTACATAGGCACTACTTTGGTTACCAGAAATACAAAACTGACTTTCATCACTAAATATAACCTTTCCCAGTCTTTAATGAGTCCCAGTCCATAATTCTGAGTCCATAATGAATGATCTCTTGCCCACACCAATCTCCTCTTGTGTTGAAAATCAGTCAGTAATGGTCTTGGGTGAGCTTTGCAGCCTCATAATCCAATTTCGAGTAGTCTTCCTCTCACAGTTCTTCGGCACACATTCACATTCGATGTCATAATCCGTTGTTTCAAAATTTGCGGCAAATTAAGCGTTCTGTCTGAAAGTGAAATCCCGTGCAATACTCTGTCTTCACGTAAAGTTGTTTTTCTCGGTAGTCCAGATCGATCCCTGTCCTCAATAGAATGTGTTTCAGATTATCTTTTCAACGCTCTCACAACAGTAGAAAGACCACATGGTAATTAAACAGCAGTTTGGCGCATAGAATAACCTGTTTCCTTCAAAAGTATCATTTTGTACCTTTTATTATCAGGCAGAAATGAAAATTTACCCATAATTCCAATTTTTTCCACACACGCACTTCAAATTACAACACACAACTGTTTTCAATACACTAAAACATGCTGCGCATTCTGCTTTCAACCATTCATCACTGCTGCTATCTGATTGGTTGGAATAACGGGGCATTTCATTCTTTGAAAAAACAGTCATATCATTATTACAGTGACCTTGTGCTTGTCTTATCATGTTTTTTTTAAACTATTGATGAAACTATTTACTTTACATGAATTCTACAAACATATTTGAAATCAGCATGAAAAAATACATCAGAATCAATAACAATAGTTAAGATAGTATGATAATTTCATAACGAAAAATTAAGTCAAACACAAAAATTAGGCAAAAAATGATTGTGTTCAGGACTTCTTGCCACCAAACTAAACAGAAATTTTAAGAAGCTTACTAATCAATTGTTAATATGTGACAAAAAAAAATTATGCGGTCGGGGGATCCCCGTCAGGAACTAAATTCCTTAAATTATTTTTTCAACTCTAAACGTGATTTAATATGTAGATTTCTATTGATTATATTAGTGTATGTATATATATATTTATATATATATATATATATATATATATATATATATATATACTGCGCTATTCCCAGAATGAGTGGGAATAGGAACGGCCATCGCTTGTGCGGGGATTTGAACCAGGGACCTCTAGCTCCCTAGTACGATAGTCCGATGCGATAACCATTCAGCCACAGAGTCCTTGAGAAAAAGCTCTTATGAAGGGGGCATAACGCTTTGTCGTTACGTGACGATTTCTGCCAGTTCACTCTACTGTAAGCCGCGTAAAAGAACTTCGTTCCAATATTTTTTTAATTGCGAGTCTTTAGTTCCCCCTGTGACGTATTCTCGCAAATCAACATTTATTTTTCTGTGTTTAAATCTCTGTTTCACGAACAGATAAAGATTTCAAGCGATAAGAAACTAGGCAACGGTGCAACGGCGTATGACATAGTTAAGCATATATGTTATCCTGGTCTCCTAGACGGTAGTATGGTCGAAAGGGCATTGATCCCTAGGAATCCTTGCATAGGGACATGCAGGGTAACGGGGTAGCGAGAAAAGTCGGCAGAGTGCAGTGAGCGAGAGAGTATCTCATCTTCCAGGAGGTTCCCATATAGAAGGAAGATAGAAGGGAGGACCCACCAATATGTTTACTTCATTTTAGGAAAATCGGAAAATATCTATAAAAAAGAGCTTGCTAGATGATGATTTGCCTAAATGGGACAGAGTGCTAGATCCAAAACAGTGTCCAGAAGAAGTTCAAAATCATTAGACGTTTGGAGAGGGAGAAATAAGGAATTTATCAAGAAGACTTCGTTTGATTTAAAGGGAGAGGATACAGAGCTTCCAAGAATACACGGAGGAAAAAATAATTCCAGAAAGATTATTTCAATCAATGTACCATCTCGATATGATTCCGATATCTTCAAGGGAATGTGAAAGGTTTTTTTCACAGATGAACCTTATTGAAACCGCTTTAAGAACTTAATTGTTGACTAAAACAGCAGTGATGTTCATCAAAATTGATGGGCCTCCTCTAGGTCTGTTCAATCCTACAAAAAGTGTAGGGGCATCATTCAGCAATAGACGCAAATAGCAAAGAAAGAAATCGAGACATAATGAACCTCCTGAAGGCATGAGTCAGATTTGAAGTTTATTATAAAATTTTTACAATTTTTTTTAATATTCACAAAATTTATAATTTTTAAATTTTGTTAAGTTTTCCGAATCAATAGATAGAATTAGAATAAACACATTTATTATTATTTTAATCCAATTTCTCCAATAAGTTTCAAGATAAAAAAAATGACCTTTAACATCTTCCTAAATCATAAATTTCTTTTGAAGTTGCAAACACGGTACTAAAAATACACACCTTTATTTGAGAAAACACAATATACCCCCCCTGTTATTTTAGGAAAAAAGCACTGTATATATAAATGTGCGTGTGTATGTATATATGTATATATATGTATGTATAGAGAAAGATGTGACTGTGTGCCTGAACATATAAAAGTCGTCTAAGTCAAAAATCAAAAAAAAAAAAAGAAAAAAAGAAAAAGAAAGAAAGAAATTTATCCTACATTTTGTATTGCATCGGTTTAAATTACAATAACTATTTTCTATTTATGCCACTGATCTGTGGCCAATAACTTTTCTCAGGCATTGAATTATTATTAGAAAACTTATCTTTCAGTTTCTGTCTGTGTTTTTCTCTCCACTTCCCACCTCATTTTCATGGGAAATATCTATAATGGATAAACGACCCGGGAAAAAAAAGAGCCAATACTCCAGTTTCATTTCAATGAGTTAAGCCACTGTGCCTCTTAAGATAGCAAGTACCGAGCTGCGAAACAATGCCCCGTGTTTCACGAAGTTCGTGTTACGCAAATCTCAACTGACATTGTGCACCTAGGGAAAGGATTTTCCGCGCGTGCGCAACAGACCGTGAAAATGATTCCCCAGAATAGTGATCATTTATCATCAAAGGTCATCACTTGTAGTCAAAGGTCGCTTAGGCTCAACTGCTTCTCCAATTAAATTACGCAACGTACACTACAGACAATGGAATGCTGGGATTTTTGCCCTTAGTTACAATTGCAATGCGCGCGCAAAAAGGAAATTTGAACTAAACTTCTCTTTTTTTGCGATGTTTGGATTCAGAACGTAGCCAATAAAATTTAAATTTGGCGACACGTTGGAAATTTTGAGAAAACGACCCTATATAAATACAGATGTTTATTGCGATGTCGTTCTTTTCGGTATTCCACGAGTGTAGAGATTGCAAAGTGTTAGATACTCGTTCATCTGGAAGATTACGAACCCAATAAAATTGACATGCCGCCGCAGACCGCAAGATCCCTGATGAAGGATTTTAGAAATAGTTTTAGTAAGTTGATAACTTTTCTGTTTACGTCATAACCGGGCTTTACTTCAAAAATAGTTACAGTATGGATTCGATATTATAAATGTTAATAAAACGGAAACTTCTTTTTAACGAAACTTTACATGGACTAATAAAATCAACAAACCACCCCAGTCCGTAAGATCTTTGATGAAGGATTTTAGAAACAGTTTTAGTCAGTTAATACGCCTTCTATTCTCATAACTTGGTTTAACTTGAGATGTTATGGCAGTATGGAGTCGATACAACAGTGTTAATTTAACTTGCTCCCCGTCGACATGCCGCCCTAGACCGCAAGATCCCAAATGAAGGATTTTCGAAATAATTTGAGCCAGTTAATACGTTTTTTATTCTCATAACTTGGTTTAACTTGAGATGTAATAGCAGTATGGAGTCGATACAACAAAGTCAATTGAACTTGCTCCCCGTCCACCT
>OU015499.1:54903797-54918797 GCA_907164885.2 Dolomedes plantarius
TGGTCCATATTACACATACGTTCGTGTAATATGGACCGAACGTATGTGTAATATGGACCACTGATACGAGAATAAAAAGTATGTTATAGAATGAATGTGATGGGGACGTAAGATGATAATAAAGCAAGCCATATATTATCGTATCGTTTAGCCATCTATGACTGTGTTTGACATCATGAAAGGTACTAATGCCACTGAGTCTACTCCTTCTTTCGTGCTTTCCGTTCTTCATACAAGTGAATACTCGCCAATTGCATGCAGGACACCAAAGATTCTCGAAAACTTTCAACAGGTAAGGTCTTGTTCATATTGCTACCAGGGAGTAGCGTAGCGTTCCTCGGTTTGTACCAAGATTGTTGACATAACCTGCTATTGATTTGAGGTATCACGTAGTCAATGCATTGAGTTCTGAAATTTTCACCGCTGACGCTCCTCTTCGGAGGAAGTGTGAACAAGACTTTAAAGTAGGCTTAATAGAGTTCTTGGTCAAAAGCAAAACGCCATGAAAGGAATCTACAGAAAGTGGCAAATACCAGCATTTAATTTTACAACAGATCTATTAAAATTTGATTGATTGATCCACGATACAAATATAATTCCTTCAGATAAAATGAAAAAATTCAGTCTTACACGGATCTTAGAATATTATCATTTTTCGGAATTATAAATACTGTTTAGGGGAAAAACAATACGATAAACGGAAAACACCCTTTAGGGAGGGACTGCAACAGTAAATATATACTCATTTGCGAGGACACTTTCTATGAATTTTTCATCTTCAAGAACTCCCAATTTTGTACATCAATTCATGATAAACTATCTGGCTGCACTTTCAAAGTTAGCAGTAAAAATTTAGAGAAATTCTACATTTGGCATTCATTTCTCTCTGGTGAATTTAGCGGCTTTGCCTTGCTGAAGAAGCCATAAGTAGGGCGATACCTAGGTCGGAGGCTTCTGTAATACGTTGGTGGTATTCGCTCACTCCGTTCAGCAACGTCATATCCAAAAAAATCGGTCATTTTTAGTTACGCCTGTTTTCAGAATGCCGTGAAAGAGAACTATATTCCTGCAAGGTCGTTATATCTCACAGCTCAATATTTGGCCGCTAGAGAGCAGAATTAATATTTATTTTCACTACATTCTAATGTACTTTTAAACTTAAAAATCACTCTCCTGAAAAATCATGTTTTTTTTAGATATGACATTGTTGAAATGAGTGAGCGATATCTGAAATGTTAAGGCCGTCTGCACACGGAGCAACTCAAAAGAAACTGATAACTGACTCGAATCACAAACCAGTCCGTGTTGAGTCGTAACCTATGTAATTGAATGGAGCTACGCACACGGCGCAACTGGTTACAAACCCGTCCGGACGGGTGCTAACCCTACTGGATTCGCTCACCTCAGTGTTAACCCATGGAGGAAATTTGTCTAACAAGTTGCCACTACATAAATGCTGATAATCCGATAAAAATGGTATTTTCAGATAGCCTGCAGTTTCTGCACCGTGCAACATGATTCATGTTATAAATTTCGTCCACCAAAGGAATTGAGGAGCGTTTGAAACACACTAGACCAGATTTATCCCTCGAATATTTTAAATTAAAAAATATTATTTGCATTTAAAAAAATGAAAATTGCCCCAAGATGTAGTCTTTCTGTATTACGGAGTACAATTGAAAAAAAAATCTTTCAATCCAAGTCGGCAATCCCTGGACGCATTTTCTCCATAGGTTTACATTGAGGTGAGCGAATTCAATAGGGTTAGTACACAGGAACCTTAAGGGTCCGTATGAATTTCGTTGCCACGTAAAAGCAGATTTTTTCCAAAAATATCAGCAGTGTTCTCACGTCATTGGGATAAGCTGTACATTTTTTTTTTACTTCCTGCAAATCAAGGTCGGATGGAGATATCCAGCAAAAATCGAAGTTTGTAGGCAACCATGAAGAAAAAAAGAGATACCATATTATGCATTTAAATATTTGTTTCCTTATACTCAGAGAGTTATTATATTACCGTGCTACTCGGAGTGCAGAGGTTAAATCACTTTATGGAAAACAGTAAAAATTCTACTGAAACATAAAACAAAGAAGTTTCCTGTTTGAATTTTTAATTTAAAGTAAAGGTATAATCATTATCTCAATATTGAAGGAATTACACGATGAAGAAATTCAATAAGGTAGATTGTAGTACAGGTGTTACGATTGTATCTGATTAACTTGTCAAACGCAACAAACACATAATTTGAAGTAATTTCGTGATTTTTTAATGACTTCTCCGAAATTAATTTGCTTTATCAGAAGAAAAGAATCTCTTAACAAAGATAAATTTAACTATAGAACGTTACAAGGAAAATTTTCGGTATGATTTACGCAACGTACACGGAAAAGAAGCACTTACGAGAAAATTACCTTTTGTAAATGATTTTTTAACTCATCCATTTAACTTATCAAGAATATTAGTCAGAATAATTTAAAACTTAGGCAACTTGTATAATGCACAGCTTATTAATACAGTACTAGAACAGCCTTAAACTCGGAAATAACTATTCTTAATTACACAAAATAATGGAACAAATAATGGAAGCAAATCTTAGTGTGGAACCAAAATAAAGATATATTTAAATATAAATTTTTACAGAATTTAATACATTCATGTAAACCTAATTCATAAGATCATAAAACTATTCTTAAGATCATAAAGAACGGAAGCAAATCTTAGTATGATATCAAAATAATGTACCATATATTTTAAGTCAATTGATTACAAAACTTAATGCATTCGTTTAAACCTACTTCTTAAAATCATAAAGACTCTTAAGGTCATAAAGAATGGAAGGAAATTTAAGTATGGATCCAAAATAATGATATATTTTAACATAATTTATTACAGAATTTAATGCATTCATGTAAACTTACTTCAAAAGGTCATAAAACTATTCTTAAGGTTATAAAGAATGGAAGCAAATCTTAGTATGATATCAAAATATACCATTTATTTAAGATAATTGGATACAAAATTTTATGCATTCGTTTAAACGTACTTCTTAAGGCCATAAAGAATGGAAGGAAATTTTAGTATGGCACCAAAATAAAGATATATTTTTAGATAATTTATTGCAGAATTAAATGCATTCATGTAAACCTACTTCAAAAGATCATAAAAACTATTCTTAAGGTCATAAAGAATGGAAGCAAATCTTAGTATGATATCAAAATAATATACCATATATTTTAAGTCAATTGATTACAAAATCCATTGCATTCGTTTAACTCTACTTCTAAAGGTCACAAAGACTCTTAAGTTCATAAAGAATGGAAGGAAATTTTAGTTTTGCTTCAAAATAAAAATATATTTGAAGATAATTTTTTTACAAATTTCGGTGAATTCAATTAAACCTACTTCAAGAATCGTCATCGTTCCTATTTATTTTACGCAGCATCTTTTCTCTGTTCACGAAAGAATTCTTTTGATTACAATGATTTCTATTTAATGCATTCATGTAAACTTACTTTATAAGGTCATAAAAACTATTCTTAAGGTCATAAAGAACGGAAGAAAATCTTGGTATGATATCACAATAATATACTATATATTTTACGTTAATTGATTACAAAATTTAATGCATTCGTTTAAACCTACTTCTTAATGTCATAAAGACCCTTAAGGTCATAAAGAATGGAAGTAATTTTTAGTATGGCACCAAAATAATGATATTTTAAGATAATTTATTACAGAATTCAGTGCATTCATGTAAACTTTATAAGGTCATAAAAATCTTTTTAAGGTCATAAAGAATGGAAGCAAATCTTAGTTTGATATCAAAATAATATATCATATATTTTAAATTAATTGATTAAAAACTTTATGCATTCATTTAAACCACTCTTCCATTCTTTATGACCTTAAGATTAAAGGTCCTAAAGAATGAAAGGAAATTTTAGTATGGCACCAAATTAATGATATATTTTAAGATAATTTATTACGGAATTTAATGCATTCATGTAAATCTACTTCATAAGGCCATAAAAATATTCTTAAGGTAAAAAAGAATGGAAGCAAATCCTGGTATGATATCAAAATAATATACCATATATTTTAAGTTAATTGATTGCAAAATTTAATGCATTAATTTAAACCTACTTATTTTAAGGCCATAAAGAATGGAAAGAAATTTTAGTATGGCACGAAAATGAAGATATATTTTTAGATAATTTATTACAGAATTAAATGCATCCATGTAAACCTACTTCAAAAGGTCATAAAAACTATTCTTAAGGTCATAAAGAATGGAAGCAAATCTTAGTTTGATATTAAAATAATATACCATATATTTTAAGTTAACTGATTACAAAATTTAATGCATTCATTTAAACCTATATATAATATTCATGCATGCATACATACATACACACACACACACACACACACACACATATATATATATATATATATATATATATATATATATATATATTCATGCATGCATACATACATACACACACACACACACACACACGTATATATATATATATATATATATACAGTGGAATCTCGTTCTATCGTTTTTCAAGGGACCGACTGAACTGAACGATAAATGCAGGAAATGATAGATGCGGGAACATAACAAAGCAATATGATCGTCGGGACTGGGTGAAATAAACGACCCATACGGGAAAACGATGATTCGATGAACGATCGATCGGGATTCCACTGTACATATATATATATACTAGCTGTACCCGTCCCGGTGTTGCTCGGGTAATGTAATTACCAATTTTTTAGTAGCCTGAACCCTTATTTAATGGACGTCGCTGTCATCCTTTTCCTCACCACGATACATTATTTTACCCATATAAATTTAATCCTTTCTGGCACATTTTGGCAAAATTTTTGACATAGGATTACTAATCGAATATCACTGCAATAGTAATCGATTTCCTTGAAAGCGAATATATCACATCCTCCACATGCTGAAATTCTTTGAAATCTTCATAGATTTTTTCCACAAATACACCACAAATTATATGATATTAACTAAGTGCTGGCCAAAAAAATTACGTCATTACTAAATGTGATTTTTTAATCGATTATCACTGCAATAGTAATCGATTTCCTTTAACAACCCAATCCCTCATAGAAAACAACACATCACGTGCATGACGTCGAAAAACTGGTTTTTCTCCTATTTTCACCCGTTGTACCTTCGTCCGGAAATGAAGAACGAAATCTCCAAAATGAGATTTCTCGCAAGAGTTTCCGAATCATAAAATAAATTATTAAAAAATAACCACAATTTGTAAATTAATTTTGGTTCTGGCTTTCGAAACTGTGATGTCTAGGGTCTCTGAGATAAAAATTTCGTAAAAATGTAACGACATTTACGTATCGATTCGACAATTTGGAAAAAAGGGTCACGGACAAAATCGCGTTTTTTTCCGAAAAACGGGTGCGTACAGGCGATCGAAAAAAAATCACAATTAATCGATAAATTAAGACAGACAATTTTAATTGTGATTTCCATATAGTGTCATCTTTCCCGTATAGGCTCGTCCGAAAAAAAAAAAAAATCTTGGACGGATACGTTAGGATTTACGGAGCTTTTACTCGTCCGGGAGCTCCAAATCGCGACTAAATATTTAATTACGGAAAATCTAATTAAAAAATCGAAAAAAGGGCTTCGAGGTGCATAATGAGACCTCGGGGGGCATCTTCGTGTTGAATCTCAAGACTGTCCGACCTGCCGTCTTTGCGCCGTGCCGCGAGCAGACAAAAACTCGGTCACACACACACAGACTTTGCCTTTTATATATAAAGATATATATACACGTCCGTCAGTTTTCAGTATTACTCTCTCTGAAAGAAAGCGTTTTAGCTAATCGCAGGCCTCCAAACGTTTAGCCACGAAATTTTTAAGCTATGGGATTGGCTAAAAATATTTTTATTGGCGACGCAAAATATTTTTATTACTCCGGCGCAATGTAAAGAAGACCTGAGTCTCAGGGTTTACGAAGAATTTTACTAAGAAGAAAAGTGTCAAAGTTCACTGAATGTCGAAACTGAAAAATTTAAAAAAACAAGTTGTTTAGTCTTATACGAAGGTCTTTTCGTGATAAATTAAGATTTTGAAATGAATATCAAGATTACAGATCAGGAAATTGCAAAAGAAAAATCTGACTGGGAAATCTAAACCTTTGGGCACGAACATACATAAATATTTTTAATCTCCCATCAGAAAAACCGCCTCTTCAGTTCACAAACAGGAAATGTGTCGCCTTTATTCAGATTAGCCAAGGAACTTTCAGTGAGACTCGCAATTACTGACAATTATAAGTTCTTATATTTGTCGTTTAAAGCCATTGCACGCCATGCGTACATAATGAAAGTAATTACGGACATAATAAAAGTAATTTTCAGAGAAAAGTAACTTTTGAGTGAGATAATCGTTCTTTGCAAAGTTTAAGGGGGAACATGATGCAGAAGATAAAAACATTCATTTTAGCTCATTCTTAGCATTCAAGACAGCTTTTAGAATCAAATATTACAAACCAAATTTTTCTGTGATGTTTACGCAACCTGATACTTTCATCTTGTGTTATGGCTGTGCAAACCTTTAAGCTGTACTTTTATCTTAGAAGGAAAATTTTCCTGATTTTGTAATATTTAAAAGAATACGACTGAAATTCATTGCTATGATATTTGTACAACGTTCTGTCGTTCTGTTTTGTTTGAACTGTGTCAAGATTTTTTGGCTTAGAGAAAAAAAAAATTGAAAATATATTCCCCTAAGTAAAAATAACTCCAAAATTGATTTTTCATGCCTTGGCTCTTAAACTGGTGAAAACTTTTATCATTAAAGTCTTTGAGACAAACTTTTCTACAGATTAGAATCCACTGAATAATCAAAGCAAAGGTAAGATAAAAAGTGCTCAAATACGCCAATATATGTGGGACTTACCAACATGACAAGAAGAAAAGAGTAAAATATGTAAAATAAGGAAAAAGAAAAACAAAGCAGATATATATATACATGTATGTATATATATCTTATATCTATATATATAGAAAAGAGTTTGTCTGTTTGTTTGTCTGCTATAGAATCATAGACTGTTTCACACACCGAGACCAAATTTGGCACAGTTAATGTTTCGGACCCGAGAAACTTAAATCAGGAAAAACGAAATTTGGGGTTCAATTAGTCTTTTTTAAATTAATTTTTTAATGATTTTTGTTCCCCTAAGCGCACCTCTTAAATGTGGATACAGCCCCTTCAAGACAACCAGTGAAATTCGATACGCAGGGGAAAAGAGGTGGGGTCATCTGGGGGTGGTTTGAGAGTTGGTCTGGAGGTGACGAGGGGGGGGGGGAGGGCGAAGTGTTTATTTTATTTTTAAAAAGTTTAGAGGAATCGTGAGTCTAAAAAGGTTAAGAACCACTGCTTTAGACAATTTTAGACAATGGCGTTCAAACTAATATAACTTAATAAAATTTGAAAAAAAAATAAAAATTAAGTTTGTTCCATGGCCAGTTTTTGGAAGCTCTCTGTTGATCTAAATATATTAATTATTTGAGGATCATAAAATGGGAAGAAGTTTAAGAGTTCGACAGGTTTTTAGCCTAAGTTCGCGAAACAGAGTTAACATACGATATGTATTTGAATTACTTATTCCGTGAAATCATATAAGATAAATCTTTTAGAGTTTTGGAGTTTTTTAAGCAGTGGGAGGAAAAGCTCTTTAAACAGAGAAACATAATGACACATAACTTTCATTCCGAACTATTAGTCCATTAGTTATATTAAGGCATAAGAAAATTAATGAAATTATTTTTAAAGAATGATTGCCTGGGTAGATATATAGATATAAAACTTTTCATGCTTTCCATCAAAAAAATACTGGGTATATCATTTCAGTAGAAACGCGCTAAGCGCATTCTGTCTGGCCAGATGAACATGAAGAGCGGGGGGTGCAGCCCAGTATATTTTTTTGATGGAATGCATGAAAAATTTTATATCTATATATCTACCCGGCAACGCCGGGCAATAATGCTATATATATATATATATATATATATATATATATATATATATATGTGTGTGTGTGTGTGTGTGTATGTATGTATGTATATATAAGTATATGTATATATATAATGTATATATACAGTGGAATCTCGATCGATCGTTCCCCGAATCATTGTTTTCCGTATAGGTCATTTATTTCACCCAGTCCCTATGGTCATATTGCTTTGTTATGTTCCTGCATCTATCGTTTTCCCGAATTAATCGTTCAGTTCAGTCGGTCGAACGAAAGATCGAGAAGATCGAAACGAAAGATCGAGATTCCACGGTATGTATATATATATATATATATATATATATATATATATATATGTGTGTGTGTGTGTGTGTGTGTGTGTAAATGAAGAACGCAATAAAAAATGACATTTTTTAACCATATTTTCAAAATATAAATTCCAGCAGTTAAGTTTTGTTAATATAACTTTATTTCCATTTTCAGGGAGAAAGAAGGTGGTCGAGCCTGCAACTAAGGCAGAGGAAGTTAAAGAAGTGGTAGACGAAGTGCAAGCCAAATTGCTGGAGGCAAGTACTAGAGCAATAACTAGTAGTATTAATCCTTCGAGATCAAACAATCCACTTCTTTATGGTTTTCATTTAAAATTAACATATTATTTACTATATTTACAGTTGAAAGAATGCATGGGAGACAAACTTCCATCCATATACACCGACGCGGAATTAATTGGATTCCTCCGAGGTGCGTATTCTATTAACTTTAAAATTTATTCGCCATTGCATTTTCAATGTACATACAATACACGCCGGCGCGGAGTTAATAGGATTCCTCCGACGTGCTTATTCTATTAACTTTAAAATTTATTCGCCATTGCATTAGTCAATGTACATACAATACACGCCGACGCGGAGTTAATAGGATTCCTCCAACGTGCGTATTCTATTAACTTTAAAATTTATTCGCCATTGCATTAGTCAATGTACATACAATACACGCCGGCGCGGAGTTAATAGGATTCCTCCGACGTGCGTATTCTATTAACTTTAAAATTTATTCGCCATTGCATTAGTCAATGTACATACAATACACGCCGGCGCGGAGTTAATAGGATTCCTCCGACGTGCTTATTCTATTAACTTTAAAATTTATTCGCCATTGCATTAGTCAATGTACATACAATAGACATATATGTGGAGTTAATAGGACTCCTCCGAGGTGCGTATTCTATTAACTTGTAAACTTATTAGCCATTAAAAACAATGGTTAAAAACAAACCATTAAAACAATGGTTGAAATTTTAAACAATTAAAAAATTATCTTCAAGCTAGAAAAATTTGAGAGCCATATTTATACAGAAGAAAGTGTGTTTAACTCACAGTAAAATTTTCATATTCCTGAATAAATTATTTTCATAACTACTAATGTTGGAAAATAGTGATATGTTTGTCCAGTATCTTAGCTTTTAAAAGTTCAGGAATATGAAAATTTTACTGTGAGTTAAACACACCTTCTTCTTTATAAATATAGCTCTCAAGTTTTTCCAGCTTGAAGAGAAATTTTTTAATTGTTTAAAATTTCAACCATTGTTTTTTTCATTGTTACGTCATTGCGCGCAGACTTGCGTCCGTATATTAATAAATATACATCTTCGTTTAGTTTTAAAATTAAGTTACACAATATATCTTTAAAATGACCAACTCTGAAATCAAAATTCTTAGCTCTTCATAGAAAAAAAAATTTTTTTTAATTTTTTTTTTAATTTCAAAAAATATTTCATGAATTTTACTGCAATTAAAATTTTTATGGTAGGAAGTACATAATAGTAGGTCATTTCAATGATACATGTTTATATTGCCCGTGTATAAAATTTCGTGGTATTCTGGCAAACTATTCTGGTGATATCATGTGCGCAATGACATAACAATGAAAAAAACAATGGTTAAAATTTTAAACAATTAAAAATTTTCTTTTCAAACTAGAAAAAAAATTGAGAGCCATGTTTATAAAGAAGAAAGAGTGTTTAACTCACAGTAAAAGTTTCCTATTTCTGAATAAATTATTTTCGTAACTACTGATGATTGAAAATAGGGTATATCTTTGTCAAGTATCCTAACTAACTTGCATTCCTTCATTTTTTAGCAAGATCAATGAATGTGAAGGAAGCGGAGACATTGATCAAGCTGGTAAGTGAATAACACTCCTTAATGTCTATCTTTAAAAGCTTAGCTATATTTTTGATTTAAGGGGGCACAGGACCTTGAAACTCGACGAAATGACTATAAATATGGTCTAATTATAACCACAAAACCTCAAATAATATTCGAAAAAGAAATTTTCTTTCTTTATATAAATAAAGTACATATCTTTAAATATGTCAAGTATAAAAATGGAAATTACAAATCTATAAATAATTTTCAAATTAGCAGTTTAGAATTTTATATGATTAACTGCTAATTTGAGTTTGCGTGCAGAATTACTTTTAAACTATCACTAGGAAACTAATAAAACTGCACTCAAATGTATAATTCCTGGTACTCTGCATTTTAAAACCAGAAAAATGCGCAGTTCTGGAATATTTTTTCATGTGGGAAAATTATGAAAATAATTGTGATAATTTTTGAAGTTTTCCAATTTTATGCTCAAATTTTATTTTAAATAATATTTATTACAATTTATTTGGTTTTACATTACAGATAAATATATTGTAAGTGTATTCTGACCATTCATAATTTTCTGTAAGCATATATGTCAATTTTATGATGCGCGCAGCACTTTATGATTTTTAATCACCAGTGAAACATTTAAAATTCTAAACTGCTTATTTAAAAATTATTGATAGATTTATAATTTCCATTTTTATATATGACATACAGGGTGTCCATAATTCAAGTCCCTATTTCAAAAGGCTGCAAAAAAAAGAACCACTGGTCAGAATGACTTCAAATTTGAACTGAATATACAGGAAGAAGGGGGAAATGATTTGGCATAATAAAAAAAAAATTCCAAAATGTTACAGCGCCATCTATTGATACATTTTGGAACTTTTTTCTATTATGCCAAATCGTTTCCCCCTTCTTCTAGTACAGTCAGTTCAAATTTGAAGTCATTCTGACCAGTGGTTCTTTCTTTGCAGCCTTTTGAAAGTGGGACTTTAATTATGGACACCCTGTATTTAAAGATATGTACTTTATATGTATAAAGAAAGAAAATTTCTTTTTCTAATATTATTTGAGTTTTTGTGGTTAGAATTAGACCATATTTATAGTTCATTTCGTCAAGCTTTAAGGTCCTGTGCCCCCTGATTTAAGGGGACAAGGCACCCTCAACCACGATTTTTTAAAATTTTCAAGTTTTAACTCTAGATACAGAATGATAATAATTAAGATTATTTTTTGACTACATTAAAGACCCTCAACATTCAAAATAAGGGATTTTGGCAGAACAATACCTGTATTCCAGAAAAATAATCACAATTACTAGCATTTCTCAAAATGCTCCATGTGCATTCCCTATAATTTAAAATCTTACCATATATATAAACATAGTTGTACACTGGATTTTTTTTGTATGATTCTAAATTCATAAATGTATATATTTTTTAATATGCCCGTTATTTTAATGTAGGGTTACGCTCCTCCATAACGGTCCTCCGGAAAGCAAAATTTCAAGTGGTTTTTATTCAAGACTACCTATGGTAGTTGCGAAACTTAGAGAACGCAACTAAAATTATAAATTAAAGTTAGTTGTCAATGTTTTACAAGTTGTAGGAATAGTCCCTTAGTAAAAAAAAATCATTTCATTTTCGAACAAAGAGTTCTTCTAACACAGAGTTCTAACACAGAGTTCTTCGAACAAAGAGTTCACTGTCGCGCACTCAAGCCTTGTGCACATTGTTTCCAGGGGGGAGCGTAGCGTCAAGTTCGAAAAAATTTTAAGTGGACAAGGGACCTTCATTCTCACTTTTGTTAAAATTTTCAATTTATAGCTCTACGTACAAAATAAGAAAAATTTGTATTCTTGTTTGCTACATGAAAGACCCTTTAAATTCAAAATAAGGATTTTTTGACTGAATAATGCCTGTTTTTCAAAAATGTTTTCAAAAATTCTGCATTTTTCCGAACGTTCCTCGTGCATTCCAAATCATTTAAAAACCTTAATTTTTTTAATGTAAGTTTACCGTATATATATAAACATAATTATGCACTGACTTTTTTTTTTGTATGAATCTAAAGCCCTAAATAATTATTTTGTTTAATTTGTCTGTTATTTTTTTCATGTTTCTGCATCTTTTTACTTCATTTCACGGCCTATAAATGTGAAATATATTAGTGGTTTCAAAGAATTTTGCACTGTTTTGCGGCAAACACTTCAATTTAAAATCCTGAGAAATTTGGATGAAATTAGAAGAAAATGAATGCGCGTGGAGCATTTTGAAAAATTCTAGCCCTTTTGAAAATTTTTTTGAAAAAAATTTCTTATTCTTCCTCAAAATACTTATTTCTGAATTTTAAGTGTCTTCAGTGTAGTAGAAAAAAATATTAAATAACCTTATTTTGTAAATAGAGTAAAATATTGGAAATTTAATAAAACCAGGTGAAAGGTCCCTTGTGCCCTTAACCAATTACACAGCTAAAGGCAATGACCACGTGATATGTCAAACCAATCACAGGTTAGATGAACAGTCTTTGCGCCAACGGAGGGACTCTTCGAAAGCAATGTGAAAAAAACCTTACTCTGCTTAAATCAATTAGAGTTTCTATGGAAACTTGGGGGGGGGGAGAGAGAGACAGAAGGGTGATGGGGGTGGGGAAAACTCTTTTAATCTCTACGTGAAGGCTTTGTTCAGATAAGAGAAGTTTCCCTTCCATTCTGTTCTCGTAAAAGCACTGGTTACGCTAATATCACTAGATTAGTCGTGATCAGTATGATATGTCAATAAATGATCAGTTATATTACGTGCTGTGTGTAACCTCCTCGGTACTTATGTGTCAATGTGTCCTCGGTACTTATGTGTCAATGTGTCCTCGGTAATCAATGTGTGTTGTGGTTAGCGGAGTACAAATCTGTTAAAACAGTTCACCGGAATTACCGTCGTGTTTATCGCGAACAACTACTGCTTGAGCTTTTTCCTGAACGGTCGCCATTACACTGACGGAAAGCCGAACGAAGACCTCTTCCGCCTCGCGTCGCTTCTGCGCAACGTTCAACGCCACGGTTGCGTACCAGTTACATTTAGAAATCTTGGACACTTGCCAAGTTGTTTGAAAAGAATATTTTCGCGCTTGCTCAGTTTAGTTTAGAATTATGAGCTTTCGAAATGTGTCCAACCTTTTTCGATGACCCTGTATATATATTACTTCTTGGGTCCCTTTTCTTGAGATACATGCTATCCCACCCCGTAAGGAAAAGGTACCTTTGCAAAATATCTAGCTTTTATTTTTGTCTCGGGTCTGAGGAAGGTAGTGTATATTTAACTTTAAAGTGAGTTACCGTGAAATGTTACAAAGTTGTTACGCAGGACCTTAAGCGTATACTTGTGCAGGGCCAAAACCTCAAATTATGAATTAATAGGAAGAGAACAAAGGTTTATTATGTGCTTAAAGTATCCATTGTGTACTGCAAGGTCAAAAAATGAATGAATCATGCAGCTCGGAAACAAATGAGGTAAACAAAGGCCAAATTTATTCATTCTAACCGAAACCAGTTTCGCAGGCAAAAACATTGATTACGGAAATCTGTCCCATTTTTCCGATTCCCTCTTTATAACGGAAAATTCTATACCCCCTTTGTAAGAACGGCCATTAAGGGTGTTATATATATATATATATGCGTGTGTGTATGTATATATATATATATATATGTGTGTGTGTGTGTGTGTGTGTGTGATAATATTACTAACAACCTATAATCGCCCATTCTGAACTTTATCTCTGTACTGGTAACCCCTTTTTCTACTCTTTGGCGAAAACGCCTCGCCTTTCCACACACTAACTTCCTCCGCCAATTCTGGCAACCTCTCTGAGCTAATTGTATTTTGTCGCTTTTACGAGGAGACGCGGGTTGGCTTCGAAGTGAGTAACAGGTCACTGTTTTCATGGAATGAACTTCAATTCTTCTCTGTGACTAGGAACTGCATTTAATTTCGGCCTCGATTGTGTTTCTTCAAGAGATGACCCAATTCGGGTCATTTCATATATATATATATATATATATATATATATATATATATATATATATATATATATATATATATATATATATATGTGTGTGTGTGTGTGTGTGTGCGTGTGTATGTATATATACAGGGTGGTCATGAAAAACTTGGCCGATATATGGACTTCTAGCGGCTGTTCCGTTCAACCGAACGAGATGAGATTTCAGATATAGTTATTTAGAAGTATGAGCTCGGGATTCTGTGAACGCCAACAAAGTGGTGCTCATGGTTACAGTTATAGTTATAGAAACTCGAAATTTTCGAAAGGCAACAACCACTTATTCCCACCGCAAAATGCTCAGCGCATGCGAAAACCTTAAAGAGCATTGGAACGGTACGTGTATTACAAAAAAAAAACGGACGCGTTACGCCCGCACAAAAAACAACTCTGCTAACGGCCAACAAAAACACGATGATGGCACCCAAGTGGAAAATGTGTAATCCAAATAAAATTTTATTTTGTCCGAACTGTTTTGTCATCAGTGATTGGTGTCTTGCCTCTGTCATATGCAAATTTCCTCCGTGCGCCCTGGTCGTGTTTTCGTAGGCCGTTCGCAGAGCTGTTTTTTGTACGTGCATAACGCGTTCGTTCTTTGTGATACACGTACCGTTCCAAAGCTATTTAGGGTTTTCGCATGTGCTGAGCATCTTGCGACGGGAAAAAGTGGACATTGCCATTCGAAAATTTCGAGTTTATGTACCTATAACCGTAACCGTAAGCGCCACGTTGTTGCCGTTCACAAAATCTCGAA
>OU015499.1:54923797-54941297 GCA_907164885.2 Dolomedes plantarius
CTGCTTCCATTTGATCGGCCGGCTCTATTCTTTCATAGAATCTGGTTAATCTCGATGTTAGTCACTGCCTAGTATTTACGCTTTGGGACATCGGTGCAAATAAAGCGTCAAGCTATATTAATTTATCATACGCTGACTGAGTTTCAATTCGAGCTTTCTCATTCTAAATTAATTCGTCGGCTCATGCTTTTAACTACGGTCTAGGTGTTCGTCCTTGCTGCTCCTCGGTCGTAATAATTTTTTTAGGATCCCCTCATCATCTGATCTGCTCTCCTTTCTTCTATTTCCTTAGTTTTCTTATTGGTCAGATATATTTTATTCCTATTCTATTGGGCTACTCATTTCTTTCCAGAATCTTCTTTTTCTCCGCCTTCTCGTAGGTGGGGCCACTCGCCTCCCATCATCATTATTCCCACGGTAATATTCCCATCTTCTCGAATATCATCTGTTTCCGATTTTCACCACTTAGCCCACACCATCACTATTCAATGCATTTCCTCGTTAGTGTGCTTTCCCCTCTTCCTATATCTTTCACATCTGCATCTGCTCTAAGCATACCCCACATTGTAAATTTCCTTTGGGCGGTTTCTTTTTTCATCCTTAATGGCACTTAAACATCCTGTTTCTTTTCTAAACTATGTCCACGTCCCTCGCTTATTTATCACTCGTCATTGCTTCTCTTAACTCGATCATTTCCTAATTGATTCCTTCATCCGTGCCTAATGTTGCGGCGCTTTTGAACCGTAACAAATTAGAAAAAATTCCAAATGTTTTAACTTCTCATTTCCTAAAACTAAAATTATTTCTGATACTTTAAAATTATTTCTGGATTTCAATTATTAAATGACTCGTTCTCAGACTTGTTCTCAACTAATAATTTTTCATTTTGGCAACATTGCCGAATGTAAATATTAAATCTCATAGGAGATAGCACTTAAAAAAATAGAAAGACAGTTCTCAGGAATTCAAAATTGGTGGCGGAAGAATACTCATCAGTTGCTCATTAATTAGAAACAAATTTCACGAACTTGCTGGAATTATTAGTGAGTAAAATAATAAGACGCAAAATTACGAACTCCCCATTCAGTTACAATAAGATACTATGGCGATCAGCGCGGGAAATTTCAAAAGTGAGTTTTGCAAGTACGTTTTTTTAGAATGATAACATTTTTTTATTAAATGTATTTGGTATGTTTTGGAAGCTGAACATCTAGTAAATGCAAAAAATCGTAAAATTGACATTAATAGGTGCAGAAAACCGAAATATTTGTCCATCAAAATTGTCGATTTCGTGAAATTCGGAAAACTGCTTTTGGGAAAAAGCTTCGTTTGCAATGAAAAACATTTTTAACTTTATAAAAATGTGTATATCTTTAAAGATGAAGAGTTGTAAAACACATGGAAATAAAAAAAATTGTCGATTGGTGGGCGGAAAAGTTTAATTTTGCATGCATGAAAATAGTGTAATTTTGCGAAACGGAAAGGAGCTGGCCCACCCGGAATGTCAGCTGTTTCTGCTGTCCGCCTCTTTTGAGTTCGGCGGTTTTAATTTAATAATTAAAAAAGTTTAAAGTTTTGAAAGTCGAGGATAGCATCAGTGCACGCGTCTCGTCCGTCTGGGTATATCCGTACCAGTCGCGATATCTTGCTATGCTCGGTTCGCGAGATTAACACGTCCCCATGTCTACTCACTAACATACATTTGTTTACCTTCAGCTGTTATTATATATATATATATATATATATATATATATATATATATTCTCGTGCCCGTATTCTTGGGATACATGCTATCCACCCCGTAAGGAAAAGGTTAAGATTTGATTCTTTTTCTTTATATTAAGACTCGGGCCTTTTCCACATCGTGTCCAGATGTGGAAAAGTTAAATATTTTTCTACATTTGGACATTCTCTACATCTGGACATTCTTTATTTTCATCGAAATATTTTTTACCAATCACATACATTAAAACGTCCACGAACGTTTTAATGTCTGTGATTGGAAAAAAATATTTCGATGCGAGAAGACGCTGAGGCCTGAAGGATGCAATGTGAAGAACTGTTCGCAATAAGGGGCTGTTCACATAGCGTACGTCAGCGTCAGCGTTACTCGTATTGAAATACATATTTAACCAATTTCAAACCTCCAAACGATTAGCCACGAAATTGTTACGGTCTGTGATTGGCTTAAAATATGTCAATACGAGCAACGCTGGCGCCGATGGGTAATATTGAAATATATTTAACGAATTTCAAACATAATTGGATAATATTGAAATATATTTAACGAGTTACAAACCTCCAAACGATTAGCCCCGAAATTGCTACGGTCTGTGATTGGTTTAAAATATGTCAATACGAGTAACTCTGGCTCTGATGGATTCTGCGTGAACAGGCCCTAAATGCGTCAGCGTGAGCGTTAAAATTCCGCAGGCTTCTGAAAATCTTTTCAGCATCTTACGGCACGCATGCGTTTTTTACTCGGTGTACTTTTTAGTACGAAGAACCACTTGTAGTCAAAATGAAGTCAAAAAATGGTTGCCATAGCAGACGCTTCTTGAAATGACCTGTGTTTGGTTTCCACGTATCACGTGTTCTTTCGACAGCGTTGAAGTTGAATCATCGAATGATGTCATAGCACTCAGCTATCTGATTGGTGAAAAAAGTTTTTCGCTACCGCCCTGGATTCAGTGCGAACAACTCTTGAACATGACATTGAGTCCATCAGCGTTGTATTGCGTCAGCCGTATCGCAGTAATATTAACCAATCACAGACCTCCAAACAATCAGTTACTAAATTGTTATGGTGTGTGATTGGTTAAAATTATTTCTAAACGAGTAACGCTTACGCTACGCAACTCTGACGCAACTCAGTGTGAAACAAGTCGTTGGTCTTTTATACATTTTTTAATCATCGAAAACTTTTTCCTCTGTGATACATTAAACACTGCCCAGATTTCTAAAAACGTTTTTTTAAACGTATTTTTAACCATGTTTTAATTAACTCGCTTTCTTGTTTGTGTGTTTGTCTAGTACAAATCTTGCAATCGATTTTTAACTAACTCCCCGACTAGCTAGACATTAGAAACTTTTAGAACAGCTCAGAACACGATGACAATGCATTCTTTTAATACTTTTAGCCGAAAAAATCAGCGAGGTGGCACTTCGATAGAATTCAATGCTTGCACTTTTGCGTAACGACGTTTGACCATTTTGAAAACAGAATACATGTGAATTTAGTTTGTTTACAAAAATATTGTGCGAAAAATTTTAAAAAATTATAAAAATTAAAATTTATACAGTCTGTGGATAGTGGAAACGACTAAAAAGTGATTAAAACTAAATAAAAGAAAGTGAAAAAGAATAAGTAAGTGGAGGTTTGGGCAATTAAGAGAGAATTGTGAAGTTTATATGATTCAACAGAAAATTTAAAAACGTGGTATAAAAAAAGTTCTTTTTATCTTGTAATTATTGTTCCAAGAGTCCGTTGGAGGAGACTTACTTTTTGATTTCGATCGAAGCGCCACCTTGAGGATTTTTCGGCTAAAAATATTAAAAGAATGCATTGTCATCGTGTTCTGAGCTATTCTAAAAGTTTCTAATGTCTAGCTAGTCTTTAAATAAAAAAAAAATGCTCAAAAATACTGTTCCTCGAATATACGTACATACCTGCATGTATTATATAATTATTAAAAAATATGATGCAATATTCTGCTATACTGCAAAAATTTATGACGCAATAATTAAAATGTATGATGCAATAGTTTCGATATCCACACGATAAATCAAATAAACCTTCATTGGCTTCAGAAATGGCTTCAGCTTTTCCTTATATTAATAAAAGACTACAACAATTAGAAACAATGGATCCAAATGAAGAAGGATTCACAAGTGCAAATCGCCGTATTCAGGAAAACCTGGCTTGCTACCAGACAATATACAAGGAAGAGAAGACGTTCAAACTGTTCAAACTACCTTGGATAATTTTGTTAAAAAACTTGCAACGTATCTTCTGTCGCAAATTGTGAACTAGTGGATTGTACGAACATAATAAGTAGTGATAACGAAGAATAATTTATGACTTCTGAATACAATGTATCTTAAATTACATACGAAAGTAAAAAAATATATGTATGTCCATATACAAAAGAAAAAATATGTTTGAAACTCGACTTACGACCATTGTATAGGTTCCTATCTCGGTCGTAAGTCGAGGAATATCTGTACTTAAATTTCAATGCTTCCAAATTTAATTTTTCAGGACGAATGTGTCAAAAGAATACTCCATGTTGAAGATTACCAGCCAAATCCAGTAAGTACTTCTATTTCTCTGTGAGAGTCATAACTTTTTTTTCCGCCAAGAATATATCATTTAAAATCATTTAAAGAATCGTTCATAATTTATCTGTCATTGAAAATGTGTTGTTGCCGATGGAAGAATCGATTCCACCACAACAGACTATACAGGATTCCCATCTATATCCTTTACACCCCCCTTAACTTCTAAACGGTGACAGCTTAGGCCATAAAGTTGGTGTCTAGGTATAGTAAAAAAGATATGCGCTACTCGATGAGACAACTTACAACGCCATCTATCGGAAAATATTGGAAGTAACGTTTTACCGCAAAAACGGTACGAGAGACGGGAAAAAAGTCAACCACAAAGTTGCCGATGGAAGAATCGATCCCACCACATTAGACTATACAGGGTTCCCACCCATATCAGTTACACCCCCCTTAACTTCTAAACGGTGACAGCTTAAGCCATAAAGTTGGTGTCTAGGTATAGTAAGTAGGCTATGCGCTACTCGATGAGACAACTTACAACGCCATCTATGGGCAAATTTTGGAATGAGCGTTTTTATCTCAAAAACGATACGAGATACGGGAAAAAAGTGAGTTACAAAGTTGTTCAGCATCATCGGTTTAGTAAGAAAAGATACCTTGCGCACATTAACACTAAAACAGAATGTAGAAAATGAACATTTGTTTGGTCGCGATTTCGAAAATTGTCATGTCATAAAGAGTGGAAAAGAGAAACTGAGACACTTCCCTATCATCAGGATAATTTATTTATGTTGCTGAAAATGCTCTCCATTAGCCCCTATACACATTTGCACCCTGGACTGGATTTCTCGCTGCACATTGCGCAACATCCACTCTTTATGACATTACAATTTTCGAAATCATGACCAAACAAATGTTCATTTTCTACATTCTGTTTTAAGTGTTAATGTGCGCGAGGTATCTATTCTTACTAAATCGATGATGTTGAACAACTTTGTAACTGACTTTTTTCCCGTATCTCGTATCGTTTTTGAGATAAAAACGATCATTCCAAACTTTACCGATAGATGGCGTTGTAAGTGGTCTCATCGAGTAGCGCATAGCCTTTTTACTATGCCCAGACACCAACTTCATGGCCTAAGCAGTCACCGTTTAGAAGTTAAGGGGGTGTAACGGATATAGGTGGGAACCCTGTATAACAGGGATGGCCAAGATAAACAGCGTTAGCAATAACTTCTCAAATGGCATTGGAATTCTAACTGGATTGGCAGACTATGATCAAGCTTCTTCCTTTCACAGAAAGAGACCCAGAGCTGCTCTTGCACTTGATTGGTAAATTCTCTCGCCAGCTCGCACGGCTAGGAATCTATATAAATAAAGTAACAATGGAGAATGTCGTGGAGTCCGTCGGCATCACGTGACATCACGTTTCCGGACATCACTCATCCTGAGAAAACATGGCCTACTGCGATTTTGGCGGCCATTTTGGTCGAAAATCGGTGTATTTTTTCTCATGAAAGTACATAAATGTTACATATTTGGAAAGAGCTTTAAAAACTGATATTTTTTTCTGTGTACACTTAATCTGTTACTTCAATAGTTTTAGAGTTATTTGGATTCTAATCTTGAGATAATCTGCTGTAAACACGAGCATCTGCCTTGCGTAACGGCCCTTTGAAATGTGCACAAATGCGCATGCTCAGAGACTTGGATTCTTCCAAAGAGCTTTTACGAGAGCCCTTGCGCTGTAGCAACCCTCGTATTCTTGGCAGAATATTGGCGAACATAGTTGTTGTGGCAACCGTGTTGGCGTGGCTATTTTTTATACCAATGTATTGCCATTATGTGTTGTGTGCATTCTTATTGAGCGTTTTCGGCGTCACTTTGAACTGCAGGCCTGGGATTGTTTTTAGTGTGATCAATTATTACGTTGAGCGTTTATTAAACTCGAATAATAGCCGTCTGTCTGGTGGACGGATGGCCTGAGTGTAGCTGGCCGAAGCCTGAGCATAGACTGGCGAAGCCCGGCTAGCAGACAATAATTCATGTGCTCGATCCCCAATGACGAACTTTTGTCCGTACTATGTAAACTCAACTACCACTCACAGTTGGCAAGTTTTATGTGTTTCTATTTTCTTACATCTTTTAATAAAAAAATAAGTAAATAGATAATTTTTTAAAAATTCTAAAAAATTGACACACAAGTTACCATGCGGCAAAAAACACAGAAAAATAATATATCCAAATAATTTTAAGTTAGATACGCGAGGTGGCGTAGTGGTTAAACCGTATTATTTTGGCTTGTACCGTATTATTTTGGCTTATATTATAACCACGGAAATTCCATACCATGTCATTAGTCCTCGTTTATACCCTGATGTCATATTGGTATGGGTAATATTCTAATAACGGGAATACCATGCTATGTCATTCGTCGGTCTCTTTGATCTTCAAGCTTACCCCTCGTACCATATTATTTTGGCTTGTTTTATAACTATGGAAATTCCATTCCAAGTCATTAGTCATCGTTTATACCCCTGATGTCATATTGGTATGGTTAGTATTCTGATAACGGAAATACCATGTTATGCAATTCGTCGGTCTCTTTGATCTTCAAGCTCACCCCTCGTATCGTATTATTTTAGCCAATATTCTAACCACGGAAATGCTATACCATGCTACTGATCATCAAGTTTTCAAGTTGTATCACATTTTCATGACTAATATTCTGATCATGGAAATATCATGACAAGTCATTTTTCATCGTTTTTAATCCTTAGATTTACATTTTAGTGAAAAGTGTCGGACAATTCGATATGTATCAATGCTTATGAAGCGATGTAGGCAAATAGAGTAGAGGCGTTAAATCCGGGTAAATACGATATTTTTTTTCGTACTTCTATTAGCAGCTTTCCGAGACTCGTGGCTTGAAATGCAGGATTTTTGTGGATTAATTGATCTAATGTTTCAATTTTCGTAATACCGCGCAGGAACTCCATACCTACAACTTTAGTGGAGTCATAGGATTTGACAAGGAGGAGTTTTTAGTTCGAGTGATAAGTGCAGGAGAATGAGATATTTATGAACACATATGAAGCGATGTAGGTAAATACAAAAGGTCGTTCGCACTTTATGGAAATGATTTTGTAATTAATTTTTGTCGTTTTCATTTTGAGATAAAAAAATTGGCAACTTCAGAATAATCGTATTCTACTGTTTTTTGATTGGAATATAAAATAAAAGATTTATTTTGAAAATGGCTCCTAAAATTGATAAAATGGCTCGAAGGTTACGTAACTGCGCTTTCCGAGGAGAAATATTCCTATCAACAAATTATAAAGCTGTGAAAAAAAACGCGGTTACGGCATTTGAAAAAAAGAGTATTTATAATATATTAAATTTGAAAAGAAAAAAAAGTTTAACTGAAAGTAAAAATGGAAACATGACCACGAAACCTCATCCTAAGACTGTTCGAACGCAGGTAAATATCAAGAAAGCGAAGTCTCTGATCCTAAAAGAATATCCGCCGACTCATAGATCCATTGCTTTGAAACTACGAATGTCTTCTGGCACTGTAAGTAAAATCATTCATAACGATTCGAAGTTAAAAAAGATGTTTAAACCTAAAGTTCATCTGCTTTTGCCAAAGAATATTGCCGAAAGAAACCACGGAAATGCTATACCATGCTACTGATCATCAAGTTTTCAAGTTGTATCACATTTTCATGACTAATATTCTGATCATGGAAATATCATGACAAGTCATTTTTCATCGTTTTTAATCCTTAGATTTACATTTTAGTGAAAAGTGTCGGACAATTCGATATGTATCAATGCTAAAGAAAAACAAATTGTATAAAATTATATGAAAAACACCGAGCTGCTGAAAAATGGAAATTTGTGGTAACACTCGATGAGGCATGGGTGTATTTAAGAGACTATAATAAAAAAAGATCAATTTTCTATTGCTCAACTGACGGGAATGACCGTACGAAATGGCTTCGTCAGTGTACAGAAAAGTTTCCAAAGGGATTCAAGATAGTTGCAGGATTTTGTGACAACGTGAAATTAGAAATCAAAAAAGTCTCAAGCAAAGCCAAAATTAATTCACTGTACTACAAGTAGAATATTTTAGAACCAATTTTTAAAGAAGAAATTCCAGCCTTATATGGAAAGGACATTGATAAATTTGAGCTTCATATGGACAAAGCCTCTAGTCACACGTCTAAATCAACTGCCGCTTATTTAGCAAAGAAAGAATCAGAAACAGGAATAAAATGTATCCCATTTAATGAAATATCTGCAAAATCACCTGACGCTTCTCCAATGGACTTTTTCACTTTCTGTTTATCAAAACGAGACTTGGGAAAACGGTATCTAAACACACTGAACGGACTTTGGAAAATGGTCCAAGAGGAATGGGGTACAATCGACATGACAGTACTAAGAAAAAGTTTACTTTCATGGAAAATTCGAGCTAGTGTTATTGTAAAGAATCATGGATATCAGATAGAAGCAAATAATCGCAAAAAATATGGCATTTATACATAAAATGTAACTGTCAAAATCGTTTCCATAAAATGCAAACGACCTCCTGTAGAGTGCGGGCGTTAGATTCGGATAAATACGATATTTTTTCTACGTACTTCTTTTAGCAGCTTTCCGTTACTCATGGCTTGCAATGTCAGATTTTTGTGGGTTAATTCATCTAATGTTTCAATTTTTGCTATACCTTCCAGGAGCTATATACATACAACTTCAGTGGAGTGATCGGATACGACAAGGAGGGATCCTTAGTTCGAGTGATCAACGTCGGAGAATGCGATGCGAAAGGTAAGCATGTGCATTTCCCTCTCACACAAATTCAGTTATTTTGAGGTTTTTGACTTTGCACAACAAAGAAAGACCAAAGTGCTCCAAAACCAAGTAAAATACGACTTTGAAAGTAATTAAATATATAAAGTCTTAAAATTGATCTATTAGGGTAAGTGTCCTAAATATCGTCTACCCCAGTGGTCGGCAAACTCATTTGTCAACAGAGCCAAATGTCAAAAGTACAACGACTGAAATATCTTTTGAGAGCCAAATTTTTTAAACTTAAACTATATAGGTAGGTGCATTGTTATTAATTTTATTAGGATACTCCAAAGCTGGCCTTTGCTAAAACCGTCCTCAATCTGAATAAGGTACGTTCGTTGAAGTCGACCCCTTGCAACTATTCCATCCACACTCGTCTTGTATACTTATTTCGTCTATCTCCTTTCGTTCATCCTCTCTGTATGTCCAAACCATCTCAACATACCTTTCTTAATCCTCGACACTACATCTTGTATCACTCCACAGCGTTCCCTAACATTAACTTAATAAACTGTACTTACAGTTTTTTAAGTCTTAGTTAAACTATAGGTACGTTGAATAAAACTTGATATCATACTTAATATCAATATTATTTATTGATAAAATTAAATTGTAAAGTATCCATAAAATTAAATTATGACAGACAAACACTAATAAGAACAATGACTTCGCATCTCCTTGGAAAGTTTGGGTAAGTCAAGTTTGTATGTTGTTTTTTATTTTAGACACGATTCGAGGTTCTCATCAATAAGATGAATTCTTAATTTACTCTTGATAAGGTTCATTCTTGAAAATGATTGTTCGTATGAATATGTAGATTCTAATAAGAAAGAACAGCAAACACTAGTTTTTCCAGCTGATTATTTGAGTCAGCAATACTATTCTAGTTTTTAAAAATCATATCTTCCTTCTCCAGATCTTTCAAAGTAGACCACTTGTGCTATGAACTAAGTTCGCATTTGTTTATCTCCAATATTTCTATATCAGCACAAAGACGTTCAAATTTCGAATTTCTTTGTTTTTTAAATCCAGTAACTGCATTTCAAAGTTTCTAATGTCAATAGTAAAGGGTTTGGTTTGGTCTGGGAGCGCTACGTCATTTTTTTTGCTACACGAGGGCTAATTTGACCGGGACCTACTGCTAAAAGCCGATTCCGAACGGCTACAAACATCCATGCCGATTGTGGGACTCGAACCCACAGACTCTGGTACCGAAGGCCAGCGCCCTAGCCATTCGGCCATCACCCGGCTCAATATTAACGGGAGAAAAATTTAATTCTGTTACAGTAGCAGTAAGAGGTTTTTTAACAGAAGCTAACGTCGCTTTGCTGTTTCTGACTTCCTGAAACCTGTCGAGAAAAGCTTACCTAATATTTAAAAATGTTGTTTTGAAATAGAAAATGTCAATATCAGAATTATTTTCTTGGCGATGTTTCAACAGGCTTGGAAAGTGAATCTAAGTTTCTCTATCAAAATCTTGAGTAAAAAGAGATAATTTGTTTTTGAATGAAATAACTTCTAACATCGAAAAAATTGTGCGTCCTTTCCCCTCTGGTTTTCGATTAAGCTGATTTAGATGAGACGTAACGTCTCCCATGAAATAAAATTTTTGGATCCACTGATCGTTCGTTAGTTCTGGATAGTGAACACCCTTCTCAAGGAGAAATGCTTTAATTTCTGTTTTTTTAAGAAAGCGAAAGGTTTCAAAACGTTTCCTCTTGAAAACCAACGTACCTTGTTATGCAGCAGAAGATCTGCGTACTCACTCTCCATATCAACTAAAAATTCTTTAAATTGGCGATGATTAAGAGCTTCAGCTATAATGGAGTTGATAATCTTAATCACCAATTTCATAACTTCGCAAATTTCTTCTGAAAATATCTGCGCACAAAGCGTATCTAGATGAATGATGCAATGGTAATGCACTCATTGTAAGTACCTCGTGATTTTTCTCTCAAAATAGCAAAAAACCCGTTTCTTACGCCGGTCATACCTTTCGCCCCATCTGTTGAAATTGAGACAATTTTATCTAGTAGAATATGAATTTTTTCAATGCACTCAATTACAGCATTTGCTATATGTCTTCTCCACGTGTTTGACCTTTTAGTGACAATAATTCTAAAAGTTCTTCTTTAGAACCTGTAGATGAAATAAATCGTACAAAAAGTGAAACTAGCGCTATATCATTTATGTCACAAGACTCGTCAACTGCTATTGATAAAGCTAAAACCAATTTAAGATCTTCGACTTGCTGGTTGGTTATATTCTAAGACCATTTTGTCTAGTCTAGTGTTTTCTACCGGGAGACGCTCTCGGAAGTAATACATTGTAAAACACGATACAAAGATACGACTTGACGATACGCGTTCACGAAGTTTCAATCGCACTGTACGTACGCTCCCACACGTGGTATTTTGTGGAAGAGCCACACTCAGGGGACCAAAGAGCCACATGTGGCTCGCGAGCCACGGTTTGCCGACCACTGGTCTACCCCAACTTTTTTTCTACATTTCATCCACTTTTTAGTTTCTGATTAGACTGGAAACTCAAAGAACATCCCTGAGAACTATTTCCTTTGGTATCCTGAGATCAACCAGCTCCAAAACCATTGCCAGCTTAAGTTATGTAGCTAAATTGGAAAAATTGAAATTTCCAGTGAATTCCGGAGCGGTTCCTATTATCGCCTACCAGGCGAAATTAGGAGCACCTGTTAAAAAGCGTTGCTAGCAGAGACTCTGTTTAATGCACTTTAAAATGGTATAAGCTTAATTATTATTTGGATGCACCTACCTGGTCATTCACTGGATTCTGATTCTTTGGAGCCAAAGTGTACGAAGACAACAGCCAAAACAACTTCAGTCGCCATATAGTTTCTGTTGTCAGTGATAAGAGCGTTGTCGCTATCGCCGCTGTTAGTACAATCCCAGAACTAAGAAGTTAGTTCAGTTTCTCATACATAGCGCGAATCATACTTTAGAAACACGTGTAGGCGATATTAGGCACAGGTGCGATATTTGGGACACCCACCCTATGTTAAACGATTGTGGCAACTTCTGGGTAACATTTTTAGGTGTGGAACTGCTGAGCAGGTACAGTTTGAATACGTGTGTACACTGCATTATGACTATTTCTCTTGGAGTGAAAGGCGTGTCCACTGACTCTTAACAATGAATCAGGAAAATTCAAAAATAAATATTTAGTGGTAAACTCGCATTACGCTCTAATAGTCAATAAATCTCCAATATACCCTTAAGTTTTGAAACTAGGTTCTCCCCCCTTAAGGGTTCCTCAACAGGGTGTATTCATTAAGTAATACAGAAGGAAGAGAATTCCGTATGTGGAATTTTACTAAATGTTTTACAGGTGGATTACAAAGTACAGTTACCCAGACCCCAGTGGAGAGAAATATCGTCGATAGCGACTTTCGGTACAAAATTTAGAGTGTTGAAAGATTAAAACAATAAATGCATCTGCATGCCCTCGAAGAAGGGTTAACTAAGCATATATTCATATTCACACACACACACACATATATATATATATATATATTTATATTCCTTTGTGTCCGTTTGAATATAATGTATTAAGGAATTATGGAATTCTCGAGCCTCTTGAATTGATAACTTTAGAACTGTCACTTAAGAAGTAAATAACTTAGAAATATTGCTACAGTGTTGTGTAGATAAATTAACTTTTGTTTTATTACATAGTAATGGTAAATAATCATTCTTGTGACGGATTATATATGGGTCGCCCAAATGAAGGTGGCACTACAGTCGGTGTGACAAATGGTTTAATGGTATTGCTGTAAGTTAGTAAACAAAATAAAAAGAAATGCATAAAGAACATATAGGCTAGACATAATTGCCTTGGAGGTTGAAACAGGTGTCCCTGAGGTCGTCAAGATGATGGATACCATGGGTGAAGATACACCAGGGTTGGCAGTGAAACCATGCAGAATTGTGTGAACACTTCCTTCGCTCATAGACATTCCATCCGCTATCTCTCGAGTGGTGATTCACTGATTATTGCTCACGAGACTGTCCACAGCTGCAATTGCTTCCTGGGTGATAACCACATGCGCTTGACCTGGTCGTGCCCTGTCGTCCGTACTGCTTCGTCCGCTACGAAAACCGCTACACCATCTGCATACTGATCTGCGTGACATACACTCTGTGCCATACACATTTTGCATGTGACGATAAATTTCTCAAGCAGTCGCATTTTCCGCCGTTAAAAATTGCACGACGGCACGTTGACAACGTTTGGAGGCATTCATGATACGAACGATACCGTTGACCTTGCACCAACGCTCTCATACAAGCATCTGTCGTAATCTGACGATATGGCATGCCTTCCCGGCACTCAGCGCCCTCTATAGGCGTATGCGCAGTCTTCTGTATCTTAAATCGATGACGCAATAACGGCAGTGCTACTTTAATTCGGGCGACCCTTATAATTTCAATTTTTTAATTAATTGAATCGGTCATTTTGAAAAAGGAGTCATCTCCACTTTTCAAAAACTCATCTGCACTTTTCTCCAACTTTTCTGCCCCCCCTCCCCAAGTTTACAAAATTTGAACAAATTATACTTTTGAATCACGATTGATGTCTTATAAACATAATAAATACTTAGTCTAACTAATAATGCATGAAGGCGAGTTATAGTTTTTTTGTTTCTCATGAAAAATTTTAAAAAATGGAAAAGACCTAAGTATAATAGCTTTGTTTTTCATATCCTTTTTAAGCCTTTGCTCTAATTTGTTTAAACTGCTTGTGATCTAATTATTAATTACTTATATAGTGTAAACAGAACTGGCGAAAAGTGCGCAATTTTCATGAATCTCCAATGCATTGGAGATACAAGAAAATTTTGAATAATATCTACTTTGATTTTTAGTTTTAAATTTCTGTAAAATTTGCATCGACACACACAGATTTAGAATAACAATGAATGCTCTGTTTGTCAGACGCCATTGATTTTCAACTCTAATTTCTAGTAACATTCTCCAGAAACGTTAGTAATTCACATTTTTATATTTAATACTCCCTTTGACACTAAAATATAACTTTTTCTTGATAACTTTTTATCTATTACTGCTTGGTAAAAACTTTAGAACAATTGAAGCACTCATTTCTTTTTGCCAATCTCCACAGGTATCATGCATAGGATATCCACTATTGAGATATTCAAAATACTGATAAAGATGGTTTGTTCTGACATGGCTTTGCAAATGGAAGAAAACAAAAAGGTAAAAAGCATTTTCTTTTTTTTTCACTCCTTTTCTTTTACTTTTAAATCTCACTGCAAGCAGGAAGAAATATTTAGTGACACCACCCTTATCCCCGTACGTCAATGAAATACTGTATCAGCTGCGAAGTATTCTGTTTTTGACACTTGACAAGGATATACATGACATGCAATTTTGATGTGAAGACATCCTTATCCCGGTACGTCAATGAAATACTGTATCAGCTGCGAAGTATTCAGTTTTTGACACTTGACAAGGATACACAAATGCACATCACATGCAATTTTGATGTGATGCCATCCATATCCCGGTACGTCAATGAAATACTGTATCAGGTGCGAAGTATTCAGTTTTTGACACTTGACAAGGATACACAAATGCACATCACATGCAATTTTGATGTGATGCCATCCTTATCCCGGTACGTCAATGAAATACTGTATCAGCTGCGAAGTATTCAGTTTTTGACACTTGACAAGGATACACAAATGCACATCACATGCAATTTTGATGTGATGCCATCCATATCCCGGTACGTCAATGAAATACTGTATCAGCTGCGAAGTATTCAGTTTTTGACACTTGACAAGGATACACAAATGCACATCACATGCAATTTTGATGTGAAGCCATCCTTATCCCGGTACGTCAATGAAATACTGTATCAGCTGCGAAGTATTCAGTTTTTGACACTTGACAAGGATACACAAATGCACATCACATGCAATTTTGATGTGATGCCATCCTTATCCCGGTAGGTCAATGAAATACTGTATCAGCTGCGAAATATTCAGTTTTTGACACTTGACAAGGATACATATCCCATGAAATTTACTCATGGGCATTTTGAGACTGTATTTTTTAAAAGCCAATATGTTTAACAGGAATAAAATATCTGTAGGAAGTCAGTGAATTTAGTTGTTGTTGTTCCTAATGCCCTCTGGCCGGAAGTTCCAGACCAGGTCCATATAGGATTCGGGCTAAGTAGCGTGGCTCTGGTTTATAATCGCACCACAATGGTCGGAGTTCGACTTGGCCAGGTGCTACCACAATTTTGATCGAGCAACCTCAGGGGTGACATCTGGGAGTAACGTATCTTCCCCACTCACTGGCCTCAAAGAAGAACTTTCCAGTCTACGGATTTAACGGGCCCATATCCGGCCCAGACACGAAGGTATTTCACGGCGCTTGTCGGGATTCGATCCGAGTACCCTCAGTTCCGAAAGCCGACGTGCTACCGATAGGCTATTTCTGGCCCATGAATTTAGTTTCTTTTGATTTTAGAATCTTTTTCGTCTGACTTTATCCATGTACATCAATAAAACTGTTAATGTTCTTCTACTTTCAAATTTCACTGCAAGCACAAAGATACACGTTTAGGGGCGTCACTGAATACGTTTAGCACTCCAATGAAAATTGTATCGGCCGCGAAGTATTCAGTTTTTGATACCTGACAAAGTACATATCAAATAAAAATTTCTCATGGATATTTTTGCAATTTTTATTTTCAAAGACAACATTTTTAATAAGCGTGTAATGTATTTTTGATGTAAGTGAATTTAGTTTATATTAATTTTGGCATCTCTTTCTGTAAATCTTATCCCTGCACGTCAGTGAAGTTGTTGATATTTCTAAAGTACTCAATTTCTGATACTTGACTAAGATGCCACAAAAATTGATCACACAAAAATTTTCATGGGTGATTTTGAAGTTATTTAAAAAAATCAACAGTCATGTAACATCTAGTGGGTTCAAATAACTCAAGTATCTATAAGTTTTTAAATTGAAAGCCTTTATTCTTATACATCTATGAAACTGTTGAATCAATGAAGTCATCAATGAAGTACTCAATTTTTGATACTTTGATGGCTTTGATACACGGCATGAAGATTCTTCATGATTATTTACACTTTTTATATGGAAAAAAGGATTTTTTTAACAAAGGGAATATCGTCTCTGTAAAAGGTTTATAATTAAATTTTTTTCTTCCACAGAAAGGCAGAACGATCAGTCAAATCGTCTTCATTATGAACTTAGAAAATTTGAGCATGAACCAAATATCTTGTAAGCCAGGTAAGTACTCAATGCATACGTGTACTTGTAATTACATTTAATTTAATTATTTTTCTAACTTTTTTTGCCTAGTTTAACTTGTAGGTCTTCATATTATATAAGTATATAAATAAATAAATATATATATATATATATATAATGTTCGGTTTTCTGGGTTCGATGGGATTGAATAAATATCTCTTTAGAAAGTTCACACAAAATAAAATTTATTATTCTCTAAATTCTTCAGGCAGATACACAAATATTAACAGAAAACACGTAACAACTGTCTTCTAAACAACAGAAAACTCTAAAAACACAAGTCAGAATAACAGAGTCTTCAATAGAATACTCGCCTAGCGCGCTTTCAATACATTCATTTCTCAGCAGAAAAGAACGCTGACTTAAAATTCCAATCTCAGGTATATTTATAGACTTCCAAAGCGCCCCCTATCGGCCGCCAGCTAGAAATCACCCGAACACTCCAGAAAGGCCTGGAAAGTTCCAGAAAGACCTGGAATGTTGGTGATCATTTGGCGCTATATCGCCAAATTTGTCCAAAATAAGTCCCCAAATCCATCGCCAATTTCGCGATAACTCTCATATTTGGCGAGATTACCATAGACTAGCAAAATTCGTAACATTATATATATATATATATATATATATATATATATATATATACAGTGGAATCTTGATAAATAACTTCTTGTAACTGCATATATAGCGCGTACTGTGGTTGTTCTGAATTAGTTGTTGGAATTGCCAGTATGGGTAAACTGCCTGATTTAGACGCCTTCGATCGCGGACAAATCGTAGGTGCGCGACGCATGGGCCATTCAATTTCCGAATTCGTCAGACAGCTAGGATTTTCAAGGTCGACAGTGTCAAGAGTATACCAAGAATACATGGATGGTGGAAAAAAAACTAACGATCGGGCAAACTGCACAGGACAATTAGCCTTGACAGTGCGTGGTGAGAGACGGCTCAGGCGTATAGTACGTAGCCAGCGAAGCCAAACATTAGCTCAAATTACCACCCAGTTTAATGAC
>OU015499.1:54946297-55148797 GCA_907164885.2 Dolomedes plantarius
AATTAATGAGAAATAAAGAGTATTAACAAAAATGTTTGGTTCTTCGGACACAGAAAAAAATCCCCAACTGCCATTAAATTTGTTGCCAATCTCGCCCCAGTTTTCTAACATATCGCCTAATATACTCCATATTGAAATCTAACAATCAATGACTGTGAATAGTAAATATTTAAGAAAAAATAAACATAAATTAATGTGAAATGAAGAGTATTTACAAAAATGTTTATGTACAGGGTGTCCATAATTAAAGTCCCACTTTCAAAAGGGTGCAAAAAAAGAACCACTGGTCAGAATGACTTCAAATTTGAACTGAATATACTGGAAGAAGGGGGAAACGATTTGGCATAATAAAAAAAGTTCCAAAATGTATCAATAGATGGCGCTGTAACATTTTGAAACTCTTTTTTTCGTTATGCTAAATCGTTTCCCCCTTCTTCCAGTATATTCAGTTCAAATTTGAAGTCATTCTGACCAGTGGTTCTTTTTTTGCAGCCTTTTGAAAGTGGGACTTTAATTATGGACACCTTGTATATTTACAGCTAGATACAACATTATGTAATGTATATAAAGAATTGAAGAAACTACTTAATGCGATAAAGTGGACATGCCACATATATTTAGGTTGTAGCTATGACTTTTAGTCACGGGTTGCGGAATTTAATTGTGATCAAAAAAGTGTCCAAAATAATCTTAATTTTAATTTTTTCTTATTTTTGTAGGGCTTTATTGCTACGAATTTTACGATTCTATGGTAATCTTGCCAAATATGAGAGTTATCGCCAAATTAGAGATGGATTTGGTGACTTATTTTGGTCGCCAAATTTGGCGATATTGTGCCAAGTGGTCGCCAACCATCTAGACCTTTCTAAAAGCTTCTAGAGATTTCTGGCTGGCCGACCGATAGGGGGCGCTTTGGAAGTCTATAAATATACCTGACATTTTCATTGGAACTCTGCTGAGAATTGAATGTATTAAAAGTGCTTTAAGCGTGTATTGTATTGAAGACTCTGTTATCCTGGCTTGCATTTTTTGAGTTTTCTGTTGTATAGAAGACAGATGTTACATGTTTTCTGTTTGAATTTGTGTATGTGCCTGGAGAATTTACAGATTTTATTTATGCAGATTTTATATATACATAAATTTTATTATATGTGCATTTTCTGAAGAGATTTTATTCAATCCTTTCGAACTCAAAAAAACGGAACAATATAAATTGGGAATAACAAGTGGTAATTTTGTTTACTTAATTAAGGACTGTATATATTTATAAATGCAAAATCATCCAATAAAGCCGGATTTTTTTTTTTGATAAATTTGGGCATATTTCTTTCAATACCGTGTAAGCAACAGTAACGTTTTTTTCCACCAGGGAACTGGAAAGAGGAGTTATTAAAGGCAATCGATGAAGATGTTCTACCGAAGTACCTGGGAGGAAACCGCGTGGACAGCAATGGCGATCCAAACTGCAGTGAAATCGTAAGTCACGCAACATTTAAACTTATTTACTCGAGAATAATGAACTGATTGCGTTTCATTTCTGTCGTCCCGTTTCTTAGCGCTTATTGGTTCTTGGGTGGGGGGGAAAGTTTCAGCTGAAACAATCTCGCATTAGGAATTTCCCACGCAACATGCTGAAAACATTTTAACTCCTTCGACCGCAATGGGTTCATTATACAAGGAAATTTTATCAGTTTAAATACATTTCTTGGAAAAATATATTATTTGGAAAACTCAGGAATTAAGAAGGAAGTTAGTGGCACGCAACATGTCGCATCTAAACTTGTGCAAAAAAAGAAGCGTTGACATTTAGATAAACTAGTGCGACAGTGTTTATTGAAGACAATAGAGCTCTATGAGCAAATGGAACGGCTTCTATTTTTTGCCTTACGTTTTTTTCCGCGGTTGCATGAGCAACATTGAATCCAGCTGCTTTAATGGGTCTTTGTGTCGGGGCTTACGAAAATTTCGTGATACGAAAATGTCTTCATCGTGACGTATATTCTTAATTGAATCGGCAGTTTGAAGAAGGGAACAAATCCAAAAACTGTTTTTTTTTGGGAAATTAAAAAAAAACTTCATACCTTTCTTATTTATTAATTTTTCTTCACTAAAATTTTATATAAGATTCTTTACATTTACCCGCTATTCCAGTATACCTTAGACAGGTCATTTGAACTGTCCTTAAATAAACTATACGGTACTAAAAACCATGGATTTGTTCCCTTCTTCAAACTGATTATGAAATAGGCATAAAATTCAATAATTAAAGAATGAGAAATATTTTTATTTATAAAAATTTAGTATATATTTGTAAAATTTTGTAAAAAATTATAAAAATCATTACTAATCATCACTTTTAACATCATAATATGCAGTGGTTGCAGTAGTTGATCATATCAAATCTTCTTTTGTACTCGAGTGGAATGTGAGTAACTCTCTTGCCAATATCCTGGATCTTCTAGTCTTGTATTACCTTAGTTTATATTTATAAGCTTTAATAATGCTTAATATTAGTAAAGCGCCCGCCTTTCCTTTTATTTGGGACAAGCAGTCAAAATGACCGCTGATTGTAGTTAAGAGTTATACGGAAAACGCCGTAATGCTAGTGTTAATAGAGGATTACCATGTAAATGCAGCCTTCGTTGATTAAACAAAAAAAAAAAGAAAACTGTGATGAGCTACAAACAAAACGCTAAAGAAATAACAGAACAGCAGATGGAAATACCAGCTGTAAAAGAGCGCGACAACAGCGACAGTTTGGCCAAGCACGGTACCAATAGTTTGAAGAAGTAAACAAAACCGGGATATGTTCCCTTCTTCAAACTGACAAATATTGCGAGTCCCGATTACATCAGAATGTGAGTTTTTTTCCTTCTTTACAGCTTACAAGGAGGGTCTGTATGTAAGCAACATTTTAGCGCAAAAAAACTAATTTCAATGTTTTGGCGCTTGTTCCCTTCTTCAAACTGCCGATTCAATTGAGAAAAGTGCTGGTATATTTTACAAGTATACGTCACGATGATGTCATTTTCACCAAGCGAGTGACCTCCGGGTTGCCCCAATTGGTCGGCAGATCTGTACTGTCCGTCCGGCGTCCAGGCCCATAAAAATTACCCGAACAGATGAATTTCACCTTCAGCTGAGTTTGCAGGAATTGCTACGCAGCGACAGGTCTTCAGGTTCCCATTTATCGTATAAACTAAACTCTGTGGTCGAAGTATCCTAGTCGAATTTTTACCAGGTGAAATTGCCGATGCGCGTAGAGTAAAGCCTGTTAGCTTGCGAACTCGATACTCCTTGTTTTTTTAAATCCTTCACTGCTTAAAGCTGTGTCAAATTTTAAATTTCAGTTTGTTTAGGCCATGCTTTCATGTTAGGTCTTGTCCACTCTGAGTCCGTTTAGAGTAAATCGCTTTGAAATATTTTAAACCAATCTCAGACTTTAAAAATTTCGTGGAATATCGTTTTGAGATCTGTGATTGGTTTAATTTTTATTCATTCAACTAACGCTGACGGTGACGGACACAATGTGAACTAGGCTTTAGCATCAGAGACCCACATTCCATAGGCGGCAATTAAGCATGACTTTCTACCAAGGCATTAAGAACATAAGTGCATTAAAATCATCCCCCCCCCCTACAAAAAAAAATCATTTGCTTCTCTTTTTGACCCTAAACGAACAAGTATGACGAACAAATATCTAAGGAACAAATATGATATATCCTATGACTTTTTTTGGTAGTATTTGTATGTAAACAGCCAGATCGTCACTGAGGCCTTGTTGACAGTACTTGCGGAGTGCAGCGTAATGTTCCCCCTTGGCGATGAGATTGTTGACATATCACACTGTGATTAGCCTAACATATCACGTAGTCATTACGTTGAACTCTATAATAGGTCAGAATTTTTATCACTGATGCTCCTTTCCAGTAGCAGTTCTAACGACGCGAAATTTGTTTAACAATCATCATCTGTCGTCAAAAATATAATAATGAGTTCTCTATGTATTTTAAATATGGTGAATACTCCTTTTTCTTCTAGATTCCTCTCGGATTCGTCGTTCCAGAGAGCAGCTATGTTAGTAATTTTCTGGATCCAAATGACCCGGATGTGGTTACTGTCACTTTAGCTGCCGGGGCAAAACTTAACTACAGGTTTCCTGTGCGAGAGGTGGGATCAGTCCTTAAATGGCACATACAGGTGAGTTTCAGTATGAAAGTTTATATGTGACTAGCTGAAAACCCGTACTTCGCTACGGAGTACATTCAAATTAAATACAACTGTCAATGTATGCAATTAATGCCAAAAAAAAACAATCAATATATATATATATATATATATATATATATATATATATATATATATATATATAATAAATACGACGATCAATATATACAATTGATGTAGAAAAAAATATATTTATAAAAAAATTGTAAGGGATATTTTTATAGACAAAATAATGTCCAATCGTCTGCCGCATTAGCAAGAAAAAAATATTTTTTTTGTCTATTTAGTTGTTATGCACGTGACGATACATTTATTTAAAGTACCAGAAAAAGAAATCACGTGATCAGCATTTAATAAATTAAATTCTAAAAATTAATCTTTAAAAATTCACCAAAATTCAGAAAATGGAGGTAAAGATTCGAAAAAGATTTTATTTTAAAGGAATTTTTACGATCTTTCTCGTGATATAAATTTTATAACCCTCAAATTATTATTTTAAATGCAAACTTAAAAAAAGTTACTAAAACAGCTTAAAAATTTAATTTAAAAAAATCTAAGAAGAATTTTTCAAAAACTCTCTTAGTGCACCCCTACACTGTAAGAAGAATCGCCATGCAAAATTTCAGCCCTTTAGGTCCAGCGGTTTGGTCTGTGCGTTGTATGTCAGTCAGTCAGTCAGTTACGGAACTGTTTTATATATTTAGATTATATAAGTAGTGAGAAATAGTTCTACGCAATTGTATGCGCATATTAAAGAAATGTTAAAATAAGTAATTAAATAATTATGCATATTATTTCGCAACAATCACCAATTAGTGCATTATTTATGCCTTATTAAGTAGCTTTGCACTGTATTACTGTATATCGTAACTATTAACTTATTTATAGTTTATTATTAGGCAAAGTAACTGCATTAGGCTTGATTGTTAAACTGCTTTTGATTTCCTCTTTGGGAGTTATTGGGTACATTCTAACTAAATATTTCTGAATTATTAGTCAGCTTTTCGCTTTAATTTTGTTTTGCTTTTACCTGCAATAATGTGAATTATTAAGCAGCTTTTAAATGCATTATTGTAGCTTAACTAAATATTTGTAAATTTTTAGTGAGCTTTTTGCTTTAAATCTGTTTTGCTTTTACCTGCAATAATGTGAATTATTAAGCAGCTTTTAAATGCATTATTGTAGCTTAACTAAATGTTTGTAAATTTTTAGTGAGCTTTTTACTTTTTGTGTATTGATTTTACCTGCAATAATGGGAACTATTAAGCAGCTTTTAAATGCATTATTGTAGCTTAACTAAACATTTGAAAAATTTTAGTGAGCTTTTTGCTTTAATTGTGCATTGCTTTTACCTGCAATAATGTGAATTATTAAGCAGCTTTTAAATGCCTTATTGTAGCTTAACTAAATGTTTGTAAATTTTTAGTGAGCTTTTTACCTTTTGTGTATTGATTTTACCTGCAATAATGGGAACTATTAAGTAGCTTTTAAATGCATTATTGTAGCTTAACTAAATATTTGTAAACTTTTAGTGAGCTTTTTACTTTAATTCTGTTTTGCTTTAACCTGTAATAATGTGAATTATTAAGCAGCTTTTAAATGCATTATTGTAGCTTAACTAAATGTTTGTAAATTTTTAGTAAGCTTTTTACTTTTTGTGTATTGATTTTACCTGCAATAATGGGAACTATTAAGCAGCTTTTAAATGCATTATTGTAGCTTAACTAAACATTTGAAAAATTTTAATAAGCTTTTTGCTTTAATTGTGCATTGCTTTTACTTGCAATAATGGGAATTATTAAGCAGCTTTTAAATGCATTATTGTAGCTTTACTGAATATTTGTGAATTATTAGAGAGCATTTTTCTCTAATTTTGTTTTGCTTTTACCTGTATTATTGGGAATTATTTAAAAAAATCCTTGAAATATACACTATCTTTAGATTTTTTAAATTTATGAATAAGGTTGCTCATATTACAACGAATATAAAACAGTTTATCACGTGCAAAGTTTTAGTAAAATTTAGCCGCGAGCATAAAATTATTTTCCTAGAAATGTATAGAGTTCCTATGCTCACTTCTACCCAGACTTGGGTGTATATAATTTGAAGTGGCACTCTATTTGAATTTGAAGCAAACACAGTTTATACATGAAACAATGTTTATTGAATTCGTTGCACATATAATTGGCTTTTACAGCAATAAGCATGCGTACTACTTGTACGGAATGTATAAACACAGCTTTCAAGAACAATATATTTTTATACTCACGAACAGTAAGTCAAACCAGCAGTACTGCCATGTAAACTTCTGGCCCGCTAAGCACTAGCGCAGGATAACACCTTTTCAACCTTAACAACCTCCCCTCTTTTCTTAATGACGCTGCGTGGTATTTATACTAAGAGCGTATGCCGAAATTAGCATATCTGAAGCAGCTTCTTTAATTCATTAATTCAAAAGTTCGATTCTTGTGAATCGAATCTTGTGTATACCTTACACTGGCCTCCCTCGAAAAAAAAATTAGGTAACTGAAGTCTGAACGGCTTCAGTTAACTAATTGAAAACGCGTGCTGGTCTGACTTTTTACATAATGGGTGGCAAAGCCAAAAAAACCTTCCACACGTTGTGTGGAGGAAAAACGCCACTACCATTTTACAAAACTAACCCCGAAGGGTCCAGGTGACACCATCAAACAGTGGATTTGCAGAGTTGCGGATACTGGGCTGCCAACTGCGCCCTAAAATATCTATTTTAATTAAAAGTGACAACACAATTGCACAGCATGACATTTCTTGACTGTATCTGCTCTCCCCCAATTTATAATGTACATGTGTTATTTTTTGTGAAGTTAGTACATTAGTGGTTAATTGGTATATTGTGCAGTATGTATTTTTTTTCTAGTCACTACATGTCGCCTTCAAAAATTTATAAAACAACAGTATGCCGTATTTTTTCAGTGGCTCACTCCTTCCCCACAAAATGTTTACACAGTATATACAATGGGGAACTTCAAACCAATTTGGTTCGGTTTTATTAAAGGGTGGGAGTTAGAATAAGAGAATTGATACAAGACTTGTTCCTCATGAATGCAGCAACTTCCTTGCACCAGTCTGTCCAATCCGTGGAACCTCTCTTGATGGTCGCAGTCCTAGTAAAGGGGTTCGTTGACCGTGTGGGCATCCTTCGTGCAGCAGGTCGTAGGTCCTGAGGCGCTGGTCCGGCTTGACGATGGACAGGAGATCTCTTGGGAGGAGGCCAACCTTGCTGGGCGGCAGAAATCTTCCGTTTCCTGTACTTATGCAAAGGAACTTTAAAATTGTCATTCTTCCTTTTGATAACCTTGTGTACCTTATCAGCGACGCATTCATCCTTTGATGGAGTTTTTGTAGTGCACACTTTACCTTTCTTCGTACTTTTGCTTGTATCGGTATTAGATTTTAATGCAGATTCTATTTTGTCAAATTTATACGCCGCACCAACGTGTTTAGTTACTGGCTTTATCTCTCTACTTGTGTCATGTTTTTCAACAAACTGACTCTGTTTTTGGTATTGGTGCTTATGCGACTTCTTGTTTACCGCCTTAATTTCTTCAGTATTAGCAGTTTTAATGCTGGAACCTGAAGGCGCTTTTTCACGTTTTTTATCCCCCTTAACTTTAGTTTTATCCTCTTTTGACGAAAAAGTCTCTGTGAAACTTGCGACATCAGAATCGTTATCATTTATATTCGTTAACACTGCTTCAGTTTTAGGAAGATTAAGCTTTTCGTACTGGTGCGTTTTAATACAACCTACGTCTATAACTTCCGAAGCATCAGCTAAACTACTTACAGTATAACTCTGTGTCAACTTTTCATCCTGACTCTCAGTATGGTTTTCATGTACTTTATTTAAAACCATATTATCAACCTGGCCTACACAATCCCCATTCGGCTGGGAACTTGAAATAATATCATTACCTAGCGAGTTCCTAATATCGTTTAAAGAATTTTTATTATCGTCAACTAATAAGTATTCACTAACTTCCGTAACGCATACTTCGTCATCTACTAAATTTCCTTCATTAACAGATGTGTGAATATCATCTAAAATATCAGGTATAGCATCAATAATATCAGGTATAGCATTAATAGAAGTGTCCGATGATTTATTTTCTAAACCACTAGCATTAGTATCGGCCCTATTTTCAGAAATTTGTACTGGAATTACCTCATCATTCCAGCTAGACTCACTTTCTTTATAAGCCACAAAAATACCCTGACTTTCACTATTCTCAAAATAATGATTACTGCTCGGACAAAATAATACATTTGACCACACAGTTTCAACAGGTTGAACCATATCATGTGAATCAACTTGCCAGTGCAAGTAAGGTGCTTGCATATTATTTACCTTAAGAGCACTAATTTCATTATAACGCCGTGCGCTTCTATTATTTTGCCTGCGGTACTGCTTACGCTGCTGGTTTGAAACTCGCGAAAAATTTTGGCGCGGCTGTATAAAACTTCTAGTACCTGAATGACGGTGAGGGGTAGCGAAGAAATGTCTATTGTCATATTTAGCTAAAGCTTGAAGGAGGGTAACCTTGCTTGTAATTGTTTGATTATCTAAAAAATCTTGAACACTTGGCTTCAAACGTTGGATAACTATTTTTAAGATTATCGCTTTCGTCACCCCTTCTAAATATTCCTCACACTTAGAAATCTTTTCCGTAGCAAAATCTAACGCAGACTGACCTTCACGTTGCCTTAGCGAATAAATTTCCGCTTCAATTTCACTTTGATTAAAGGTCTTTGGAAAAACACTAAGAAACTGTTGCTTGAATGACAAATAGTCAAAAATCAGATTACTGCTTTGCATACACGTGTACCACTGAAATGCACTACCTCTTAAAGCGGCTAGAGCAATTTTAAGTTTATCCCCCTCTGGGGTGCATTGTTGCTGAAAGTAATGCTCAATTTTCTTTAGGAATTGGCTTGAGGGGCCGCCATTGAAGGTGGCTTCGAATGGCGCAAAATGCTGAACCATAATTACCCGAGGAAAATTTCTAGCAAGATTTTGTTCTACAACACTCATTTTTAAATAGTATATAAGTACTTGCAACAATTTTATCAATATAAGTACACAGTACACAGTTTTTAATTTCAATTATGTTGTTCGTTACAAATGTAACGCTAACTACCAGGGTATATATAATTTCGGGCGCCAGTATAGAGATTCTACTAAGGGGGCACTCTATTTGAATTTGAAGCAAACACAGTTTATACATGAAACAATGTTTATTGAATTCGTTGCACATATAATTGGCTTTTACAGCAATAAGCATGCGTACTACTTGTACGGAATGTATAAACACAGCTTTCAAGAACAATATATTTTTATACTCACGAACAGTAAGTCAAACCAGCAGTACTGCCATGTAAACTTCTGGCCCGCTAAGCACTAGCGCAGGATAACATCTTTTCAACCTTAACAACCTCCCCTCTTTTCTTAATGACGCTGCGTGGTATTTATAGTAAGAGCGTATGCCGAAATTAACATATCTGAAGCAGCTTCTTTAATTCATTAATTCAAAAGTTCGATTCTTGTGAATCGAATCTTGTGTATACCTTACAAATGTTTAGTTTATCCCTCATATAACATGGAAATATCGCAGTTACTTTGTAGTTTTAAACAAAGTATGTATCTTTTATGGATCAAAGTAAATATTTTTAGTTAAAAAATAAGTTTTATTTCCTATGTTTCCCTGTTTATAAACTTTTTCACAGAATAAATCGCGCGATTCCCTTTCATACAATAAGAAATATTGTTCATCAGAAGACCGTGAAAATTTGAGCAATTAGTGGCAAATTGTAACCGTAATGTAAATATATCATAACAGCTGAATACCCGTACTTCGCTAAGGAGTACATTCAAATTAAATGCAACGGTCAATGTATACAATTAATGCCAAAAAATATAGATATATATTTACAATAAATACAACGATCAATGTATGCAATTGATGTAAAAAAAACAAAAAAATTCTAAAAAATCGTAACGGATAATTTTATACACAAAATAATGTAGAAGAAAATATTCAAATTAAATCTAATTAAACATGCAAAAGAATATAGTACAATTAATATAATACAGTTTGAAGAACGTATCTTTTACTGTATTTTAATATTTTTTTGGATAATGTCCAATCGTCTGCCGCATTAGCAAGAAATTTTTTTTTTTGTCTATTTCGTTGTTTGTACGGCACGCAAAATTAGTTTAAAGTATCACAAAAATAAATGAAACCACGTGATCAGAAATTAATGAATAAAATTTAAAAAAAAAATATTTAAAAATTCACAAAAAATCAGAAAATAGAGGTAAACATTCGAAAAAGATTTCATTTTAAAGGAATTTTTATGATCTTTCTCGTGATATAAATTTTATAACCCTCCCTTTTAAATACAAACTTCAAAAAAGTCACAAAAACAGATTAAAAATTCAATTTAAAAAATACTAAGAAGTATTTTTCAAAAATCTTTCTTAGTGTACCCCTACACTATAAGAAGAATCGCCATGCAAAATTTCAGCTCTTTATGTCCAGCGGTTTGGTCTGTGCGTTATATGTCAGTCAGTCAGTCAGTCAGTTACGGAACTGTTGTATATATATAGATAATATTTAATGGGTAGAGCGAGATAATTCTAGTAAATTTAATGAAATTTAGTCTAAACTGCTTAAGGTATCCGTATATTTTTGAAACTGCCTATTCGATCAAAAATTCAGTTTTCCACTTATACAATAATATCAAAAAATAATCTTTCAACTTTACAATTCTGTTTGAATTATGTTTCTATCTTAACTAAGAGCCAGGTAACATCAATTTTAACAACAGTTTACAAAGAATTTTATAACCGAAAAGTGTTTCTTTCTAGAAATGATTTTTTCCATCATTTCTCTTTACGCCAAGCATCCTACAGTAAAAAGTTATGCATGGAATGGCTTAAAAATTTGAATATTTGCTCATCAAATGATTATAAAGGGAATAGCCTACGCTCATTATTGTTGATTAATTAGTTTTTATTTACATTGGTATAAACTGTAAATGACAATGTATTTTAACCAGTTTTTTTGTACATCAGTACTTACACCCCTGCAGCTACTGAGATAAACATAAAATAATTACAAGATAAAAAGAACTTTTTATATACTATGTTTTAAAATTTTCTGTTGAATCATATAAACTTAACAATTCTATTTATTAATAAATACTTTTTTAAAATTGTTTTGATGAATTATCCCATCAACTTGAGAGAAAATGAAGTTAAATGGTAGTTAACCTGAGTTTAACTTTTCCTTCCCGTACCAGCCGATAGATGGCGGCACCAGTCTACAAAATGAAAATAACTGAAAATTAATTTAATTCTACTTAAAGATGGCTAAAAGTATTAAAATAATTCATTGCCATCGTGTTCTGAGCTATTCTAAAAGTTTCAAATGTCGAGCTAGTCGGGAAGTTAGTTAAAAATCGATTGCAAGATTTGAACTGGACAAACACACAAACAAACAAGAAAGCGAGTTAATAAAAACATGTAAATTATCTCGAGAATGCACTGTTCTCTATAGTTTTTCTGAACATTTCAAGCCTAAGAATGTAATTTATAGATATGAATGGTCTAATTAGCCCTCGTGTAGCACAGAGTTGAACGTAGCACTCCAAACCAAACCATACATTTGAAAACAAGTTAACTTTATTTTCCACTGATATTTCCAGCAAGGATAATTATCGCCCTGTTTGCCTCATCATCAGGGGCCTAATCGTTACTTCTCACTAAATACGTGCTATGAAATATTTGAAACATTTCTTCTTTTCTAAGGGTCATGGATTCCTGTCTTGAGCTCAATTTTCCTCATTAGGAAATTTCTAAGAGATATACCTTCCCAGTTTAAAGAAGAATAAGAAAATTCTTCCAGAAATTCTAAGTACAGGTGACTCTCCTAAATCACGGTAGATAGGTTCCTAGAAAATGCCGTGTTGTGTGAAACCGTGTTATATGAGACCAAGAGACAGTACAAAAAGAGGGGTTACGCTCCGAAATTTATTAAAAAATTTTTTTTTAATTCCATATAAGCAAGTTAATTTGTATTAAAAATATAAATGTATGTATAACATAAAACGAAAAGAAACAAAAAAATATTATTTTCATTTAATGCGACCTTAATTTAATAAATTTCTTCCTCATCACTGCTAAGTACAATCAAACGCGAACATGTTTTCGGTTGAATGATATCACCTTAACTTTCAGAACCTTTTTCTTCATTTAGATTTTTTACACCTTCTATCCTCTTTAAAAAATCTGTAATTTTGGTTCCTTTGCTGGTTCTTACAAGGTCATTGTAGATTTCACGGTATGGTGATAGACAATTTTGCAGCTCCCTTTTGAATTTTCAGCATCTTTCACAGAAGGGTCTGCATTCAATAAAAATGATTGAAATTTTCAGCTAAGCTTAGGCCTTCTTGCAATTTTATAGAGTCATAAATGAATAAATTATAATTTGTTTATACCTTTTCATGTAAAGCCATTATAGTTTATTGTTCCTTCCCGTCATTATTTTAGGGTAATTTAGATTTTAAATGTGTTAAACAAAAATCATGATATCTAGTGCTGTAGAAGAACAATGTTGTACAAAGGTTTTTGCAATTTTTTAATCGTGTTAGAGCGAAACCGTGTTACAGGTTGCAGTGTTATATGAGGGTTCCCGCAATTTATCTTATCCGGTTAGAGCGAAACCGTGTTGTAAGATGCCGTGTTGTAGGAGGGCTACCTGTATTTCGCTTCTAAGAATCTTGGAATCATTACGTTACCCAAATAATACACCTCTGCTAAGAAATGTTTGCTACATGGCACCTTATATTGGAGTCACTGCTTCAAGATTTGAGCCAAGGGCCTGTGGCGGCCATATGATACAGCGTGCTGGCTTTTGGTGCTGAGTGTCCTCGGATCGAATCCCGGCGACGTGCCACTAAAAATGTCTCTCTTTGTGTCGTCCCTTCATAGGAGTTAATGCTGGTTCGCCTATATGGTGCCCCCATAATAAAATGGCCAGCAAAATTGTTGTGTATTACAGGCGAATGTCTTCACGAAAAGTGCCTCCGCATTGGTTAAAAAAAGTTGAGCCAAAATGCGATATATTTTTGTCAGAAATTTTAGGCTCTTATATCCTTTTATACGACTCATAGCTTCAAGATTGAGCCAAAATGCGATACATTTCAGTCAGAAATTTCGGGCTCTTGTATCCTCTTATAATACTCATAACTTCAAAGTTTGAAGCAGAATGTGATACACAACATTTAGAAATATTTGGCCCTCAGATCCTTCTCTAAGATCCATAGCTTCACGATTTGAGCCAGAATTATATATTATTATACCATAAGATGTAATTTTCAAACCAAGCAATCTTTGAAGAATTAGGCATAAAATGATTTTCAAACTACACATTCTATGAAGAATAAGACTTGAAACGCTATTACTCAGAAAATTCTTTATTATAATATGTCTTTAACGTTTCCATCGAAATGTATTGTAATTTAAGCTCTAGTAATTGATCTTTCTTCATATAATGCTATCAAATGGAAAATTTCCACAAGTATGGGGCCGTTTCGACTTTTTGTCACAAATATAATTTAACTTGAAAACATAGAAATGATTTGTAACTTCATTCTAGTCGAAGGACAATGACTTAGGATTTGCCGTATATCTCGAACCTTTCCCATCTGGCAACGAGACCCCAAGGACAAGAAAAAGGAGGGATGAAGACATGTCGAAGTTCGAGGCTCTGACTCCAGTCATTCGATGCCAGTGCCATATCTGTCCGGAAGAAGACAGCACTGTTCTCTGGTTCACTGGAAACCGTAAGTTCTTGAATTTATCCTGCCTTCGATGTAAAGTACCCAGCTTGCATCAATACCTATTGCGTCATTATACTTCGGTGACTGTAATGAGAAAATTATATTATTCAGCTTGCATCAATCGTTATTGCGTCATTATACATCGGTGACTGTAATGAGCAAATTATCCAGCTTGCATCAATCGCTATTCCTTCATTATAATTCAGCGACTGTAATGAGCAAGTTATTCAGCTTGCATCAATATCCATTGCGTCATTATACTTCGGTGAATGTAATGAGAAAATTATATTAAGCTTGCATCAATCGTTATTGCGTCATTATACATCGGTTACTGTAATGAGCAAATTATCCAGCTTGCATCAATCGCTATTCCTTCATTATAATTCAGCGACGGTAATGAGCAAGTTATTCAGCTTGGATCAGTCGCTCCTGCGTTATTATACTACGCCTAATAAACTGCAACTAATGCAATTCCCGAAGAGTTCATTTGTAAAACACGCTTTACATCGATCTTATATAAGAGGTGAATATTTCCCTTTTGCGCCACCTAGTGGTTCACTTTTGAACTTTGTACTTGGGATTCTCTTAAACAATTTTAAACTCAAAACGATTAAGACTTTGTTCACATTGCATCCGATGCGCCAGCGTTAAAAAATTTAACCAATCACAGAACTCATTTTATTGACCCTTTGTTACGCCAAACCAATCACAGGTTATGTGGACAATCTCTGAGCAAAGGGAGGAAAGCAACGCCACACTCGGATTCAATGGGAACAAGGCTTAAAATATTTTAATGGATTTAAAGGCAGTAAAAATTAAATAAAAAGATCATACAACTGAGGAAAAATTAAAAAAGAACTGTTATACTTATAAAAGAAAAAGCAGTAAAATATTCAATTTGCCATCTAGCGGCGGATTGTTGAAGCTCGTAGTTGCGATGATCACCAACTAATGCTGAGAAAACAATTTATAAGTACCCTATTTTTCGGAATCAACTTAAAATTAGGGTGCGTCTTATGGTCCGAAGGTAACATTAAGATAAAATGGATATTTTATTATATATATATGTATTTAATATACATATAAATTATAATTAATAAAAAATTATTAGTAAATTTTATTAATAAAAATTTATTAAAATTACATATTTTTAAAATTTATTATATTAATTATATATGTTAATAATATTAATAATATTAATTATTTGTATTTTAAGGATTAATGATTGTCATTCTAAAGTAATAGAAAAGTAACTTTCTATATTAACTAGTCTTTCATCTAATTTTTTATTGATTAATGACAAATGAATTAAAAGTGAGGTTAAGGCCGTCTGCACACGGGGCAACTCAAAAGAAACTGATAGCCGACTCAAATCACAAACAATTCCGTGATGAGTCGCAACCTATGTAATTGAATGGAGCCACGCACACGGCGCAACTGGTTACAAACCCGTCCGGACGGGTTTGTAACCCGTATACGGGTACTGTATACTAACTACGGCTACTGTATACTAACCCTATTGGATTCGCTCACTTCACTGTTAACCTATGGAGAAAAATGTGCTCAAGGATTGCCGACCTGGATTGGAAGATTTTATTTTTAATTTGTACTGCGTAATAGAGAGAAATTTTAAATCTCCGGGCATTTTTCATTTAAAAAAACTAAATAATTATTTAAAAATTTAAATTATTCTTTTAAAAATCTAGCACAGTGTGTTTTAAACGCTCCAAAATTCCTTTGGTGGATGAAATTTATAAAAAAAATCCTGTTACAAGGTGAAGAAAATTTCAGGCTATCTGAAAATAAAACTTTTATTAGAATATCAGCCCTGATGTAGCTGTGCATAGTACAAACATTTTCTCCATTGGTTAAAATTGAAGTGAGTGAATCCAGTAGGGTTAGTACACAGCAGCTTTAATTTTACTTTCCCGATAGGCCTTCAAACCGTTGATCATTGAAAGAGTGGTCAACCTCTCAAATTAAATTAGACAAGAGGTACTTATCTTCGTACATAAATATTATTCAACCAAGTTTATTCTTTTTTCTCTTTGTAGTCATCTTGCACTTAGACAACTCTTACAGCTGGATGAACTCCAAAGAGGTGATGTTCAAGATCAGCGTCACGCCGCCAACAACCTCGGGAAAAAATATCGCCAATTCCGCCAACCGTGCTGCCCATCTTATGAGCAAGATATCCGTTTCGAGTTAGGTTCTTTAGGTCCGATCATGCCAGAGGTGTTGACTGCAAAACCAGGATTGGAATTACACGAGCAGCATTGGAAAATTTTCCCCTGACTTGATAACATAAAGAGGTCTCTGCTATTACAAGCTAGATTCCATGACATTCAGTGGCTCTTTGTAAAATATATACAAGCTCTTATTAAATGTGTATTGTTATGTATCCCATTGTTTTTAAGTTAATAATGGCAAATTTAAAGACAACTGAGCCGAAAAACGTAGAAAAAATTTCAGGTGGTCTCTTCTAACGAAACTACCGCGGGTTATTAACGCAGGATTACTTATCGTTACTGACCACTTTTGTTTGTATGTATATATATATATATATATATATATATATATATATATATATATATATATATATATATATATATATATATATATATATATATATATAAATAATTCTGTTTTTACACGATAGATACGTTCCTGAATAATACGTGTAAAAAATTCCTGTAAAAAAAGACATTGTATCTAAGGAAGAAAAGAAGATTCGTTCTGGTTCTAAAAGATCATTTAAGAATAATTTTAAAAAAACCATATAAACATATTCGTTTTAAGCTTATTATATTATTTCAACAAACTGCACATGTAATAATATGTAATGAAAATGAAAAAAATTCGTCATGAACGCAAAAAAAAATCTGTTTTAACACAAATTTTTTTTAATTCATTGTCATTTTCTGACAATAAACGGCTCATACGTTTGCGTACGACTGGAATATCACTGCTATCACAATATATGTTGTGGACATCATCTTCTTCCTCTGTTAAAGAAATTCTTTCTGTCATCTCTTGAGCACGAGTCTTCTCTGGTGCTGATGATTCACCGGTTTTACGAGCGAATTCAGTTATTAACCGTTGTGCTCGTGTTTTGGTTAGGACGTCCTCTTGAAGCTATCAAAACTTCAGTTCACGTTGAAACTTCCCAGCGCGTTACTCATTAGGGTCATGTTTGATAAAATGATTACACAATTTTTTGGCCAGTTCCAGACCTTCTTTTATTAAATCTGCGTTTCGAACAGGATTATTTTCTTCATTTTCTCCATTTTTGATAGAATAAAAAGAAGAAAATGTTTTTGCGGACTGAATTCTTGAATAAAAACAGAACTGGATGTATTATCGTCAAAAATAATACGCCACAAATAAAATTTTGTTTTCTTAGGATTTGGACACAAAAAAAAAATGAGAAATTGGATTGGACCGGTTGTGTTAAATCAAAAGGACTTGCGTAAAAAGAGAACGAAATATTTTTTTGAATTCATGTTAAATCAAATTCGTGTAAATAAGGTTTATGCAGAACAGTATCAAGTAATATATATATGATTTAGTGGGAAAAGAATGATTACTCTAAATTTAAAGGGGGCTTAGTAATTAATTTATTGTTGTGGCGTAATTCGCCACTATTCTCATCTTATTTCGAAACGCATCGCAGAGAAAGTATTTTACAGGGTGAACTTGATTCACGTAAATTGAAGAACCAGGAAGGGAATCTATAAATAGTAACAAAACTAGCTCCTCCTCGGCCTCATCTTCGGTGCAAACGTCACACGCATGCGCGATGGCTTTAGATGGCAGAAAAACAATAGCGTTTAATCAGACGGCGGGAAATTCTTGATGGAGTTAGTCAAGCGTCACGTGGGAGCTTGATGACTCTTGGATTTAATTTATCAGATTGAATCAGGTAGCTTAAGATTTTGGAAATAAACGATGTTAGATATATTAATTGTAGTTCTTTGCCACCGGCCTTTTAATTCATTAACTGCATAATATCGAATCCACACAGGAGCAAACACGCTGCCTGTCATATATATATATTATATATATATATATATATATATATATATATATATATATATATATATTCCAATGGCTGGGGGCTGAGCGTATGATCTTCTCCGGGAGAAGCCAGGAGTGTGCGACCACTTTGCCGCATGCGTTGCCCCGGGTGCACCGCCGGGGGTGGGTCCACGTTGCACCCGTTTGAAAGATACTGGTCCCCTAATTTTGAACCGAGTCAAGTGAGGAGACTGAAGCACTTAACCCCATGCCTCCCCATAAGGGCTGCTTGACGGGGCACCTGAGCGTTAGCTTAATCCTCAGTGATACATTCGAAACATTATAACACAGTGCTCGTGAGAAAAATTAAGTAATTAAACAAAGATTACACGAAAAAACATTATAGGAATTAAGTAAATATTAGAGTAATAAAGATTATAGCAAGTTAAAAAACTAGTAACGTTATGAAAACACATAACTGCACGGAGCGAATTGAGAAAAGAAACCCGACCTCGGCTCGAAACCGGGTAGAGGAAAAGTCAACTGAAATTAAGTTATGTAGAAACGTCCCGGCCTGGGTTCGAACCCGGGTCGGGGAAGAAGTCCTCACGTATAATCCTAAATAATTCCATTATTTTGGATACCGGTTCTTCCGGAGCTCGTAGAGCTTCGGCTATGTTTTTGAGTAATCTTGTAATGTCCGAAATGGAAAATTGTTGTGAAATATCTCTGATAATTTTGAAAATCTCAGAGAAGTCAGAGAGACCATTGTTGTTATTAGTGTTGGATTCGTGTGAATTACTGTTATTAATAGGCTGAGTGTTATGTTTGGAAATGGGTTTATCGAGACTGATTTTTTTCCTAGGTTCTGACCTGACATTTTGAATTTTTTCCTGATCGTTAGGTTTTTCGGTTTGATTATTTAAATCTGTTGATTCAGTATTAACTGGGTTAACAGGGGTATTGGAATTATTAGTCCAAGCTGATTTTGTAGGTAAGGGGGCAGGAATGAAATTTGGATTTGGTTTACTATTGAACTGATGTGAATTTCTAGCGTTTTTGTTTCCTGTGATGTTTTTGGTACGTCTTTCACAACCTGAAAAGTTAGCTGTGTGGTTTTCCCCACAGTTAGCGCAAAGAAATTTAGCTGGATTTTCTCTGATGGGACATGATCTGGCCTGATGACTGCCACTACATAACATACACTTTGGTGTGTGTTTTACAGGTGGTGCTTGAATGCCCGAATTTCTGACAATTATAGCATTGAACGTGTTCGGAATTAACAAAGGGTGTAATTTTAACTTTAAGGTAATTTATATTAGTGAATTTATTTAAATTGTCTAGGTTTGGGGAAGGTCTGATGCCATGAAGAGAGGTAGTGGAGTGATTGTTTTTTTTTGTTGGTGAGATATGCAATTTTAATAGGCTCAATGCCGAGATTAGTTAGAGCTTTAAGTATGTCGTTACGGTCGGTAGTAGCAGGAAAGCACCTGATCAATATTTTTTTCGGCCACTCTGACCTCGGATCAACTGATCTAAGAGGAATGTTGCTATCAATTAAAATTTTTTTGAACTTCACTGTATTTCTCTACATCTAGAAAAATTATATGAATAAGACTGCCGGGCATTTCTGGATCGGCATCAGGATAAATAATTTTGATTTGGTTAACTAAACTCTTATAGTTAGCTCCGTACTCGAAATAGATGTGGTATTTTTCGTTATTATTGACAGGAGCGGCAGTTTCCTACGTCTCCATGACGTCGTAATCACAATCATTTTCGTCTAAGTTAGCCTCTGGATTAAGTGCGGTGAATTTATTCCGGGATACTGGAGATCCCTCTTCGTCTCGCAAACGTTTTACCGTTTTCTTAGAATAAATTTTTACATTGCCCTCATCAATTATGAACTCAATATTATGTTTAGCAATTGAATTGTTAATACTAGCAAGATAAGTTTTAATATATAAAGCAAAGAGCTTGTTGTTAAGGAAGTCATGTGTATCAAATACTATTGCAAGCGACCACCGAGTTAAAATGTAAGAAAGCATCACTTACCACATTGATGTCTTCAGCCCTTGCGTTATCAATAGTATTAGGCAGATATTTGATGAATTTCTTGACTGTTTGGTAAATCCAAGTGGGGGCACAATCTCGCTCAAAGAGTTCTCTAATAACATTCACTCTGTCGTGTAGAGTCTTGTATAGGTATCCTCCGTGATTTGTATCTCTGGTGGGGAATCACTAGCGACGTCGTGATTATTCTGACTAACACACTGTTCGTTAATCAGGACGTCATTTTGTAATTTTACTGCAGCTTGCAGGGTCTCTTGCTGTTTTAACTCCATAGTTCTTTTAGCATGTTGAGCTGTTTGTCTCCAGTACGGGTCTTGTGACACTGGAAGAGCAGGATTCGGTTGTAATGGCGCTTGAGTAAGTCCCTCATTGTAACGTGAGGATTTCTTGCGAGAGCGCGATTTTGAAGAACTGTTCGAAGCACGTGGCACGTGCCGAGCAGAAGTTGATTTCAGGAACTCCTGTCTCCGATCAGGCGTAGTAGCACGGGAACAACTATCATCATCATTATCCGAGTCCGGAATGCGAAAAAACCAACCAGCAGGGCTTATGCCCGACGGGCCAGCTACTCCAGCCCTGTGTACCATGTGCAAGCTAGAAAGCCCCACAGACTAACCTGACTGGCCGTAACTGGGTAGCGAATAAGCGATAAGTGAGTTGGCAAGTGTTGGCTAAGCACGTGTAAAACCATGTGTATCAGCAATGCAAGGCTTATCACGAGCAGTAGAGAGGCACGTCTGAACACCCAGGTGTCCAGACCGGTTTTCCTCGTGTCTCCTAACACTTGACCCCACACCTAAAGAGGTAATGTCTGGGAACTTGGAGGACGCACAAACATATATACGTACATCTTTCATTTTTATGATCTTTCTCTTGATATAAATTTTACAACCCTCAGAATATTATAACTTTAGAGAATGTTACAAAAACAGATTAAAAATTTATTTTGAAAAATCTAAGAAGAATTTTTTAAAAATATTTCTTAGAACAGTCCAAAAAGGTTTAAATACATATACATATTCTCCAAATAAATAAATGTAAATAAAACTCCATTTCTTGACAGTAAATCTAGTTGAACCGCAGGTGTTAAATTCTACTGCCAAAGAACACATTTAACTGCTTTCAATTTGTAGTAAAAAAGCTGAAAAGTAAACAAAAAAAATCAATTTAAAAAGTATATATATTATAAATTACATAGAAAAATAATAGTATAAATAACACAGTATGAATAAAAAGTACAGGCTGTGCCCAGATACTCTCAGGCCAATAATACAAAAAATTATTTTAAATCGGAGTAAGCAGTGAAAAACATTTTACACACTTCAATAATAGCAAAACAAAACATGATGGTCAAATAGAAAGGAAAGTTAAAACAGAAGTAAGAAGTTAAATTCTAAAAATATAAATGAGGTATAAATCAGTTATAGATTCTAATTTATGAATCATTTATCAGGACATGAAAAAATTACTCCATTTAAAAAATCATTAACCTTACCTCCATTAATTTGAACACTTCTTGACCTGAGGCTTGTCCAGTCATGTGAAATATAATTCTTGATAATAAATCTTGATAACCTAAACTGTTATTTGTGTTTTTCATAAGGCTCAGAGGGCCTCCGGATAAACAACATTAAATGTTTTCCTCTTTCGGAGTCAAGATGTATAAATTTTCTTTTTTTCCAACTGTGGAACAACGTGCATACAATTACTTATAATTTATTAAATAAGACAGAGTAAATGATTATCAAAAGGTATATTAAGGAATTGATTACAAAAACTTATAACAGATTGATGGCAGAAAAGCTACACAAGCTATACCACACAGATTCACACAGATCAGAGAAGTCAACAGAAGTTCTGGTTGCTAAAACGTAAAACATAAAAGTGGCAATACAATAACGATTATATTTCATTTATATTACAACACCCCCAATAAATCAAAATTTCCATTTAAAAGATACACATAGAAAATATAACATATTAATCAGGAAATTAAACACAAAAAATAATAAATATTAGTCACAAATTTATCATTCCTATCAGTTCTTTCAATTTTTCAAAACTTATTTTAGACAAAGCTTTTGTAAACAAGTCTGCAGCTTGAGCATCACTGCTGCAGTTAGAAACACCTAGTTGATTGTTTTCACATAGTTCATTGATAAACTTATACCGAATATTGATATGTTTAGTTCGGTTATGAATCGTAGGATTTTTAATTAGTTTGATAGCACTTTGGTTGTCTATATTTAAAACTGGTATTCCACTTAGTGAACACAGTTCATTTAACAAACTGGAAAGCCATATGGCTTTTTTTCCAGCGTGACTAGCTGCAACAAACTCAGCTTCGGTTGTTGAGAGCGTTATACATTTTTGACGTTGCCTCTTCCGACAAATAGCTCCACCTACATTCATGAAAACCATTCCTGATGTGGATTTTCTACTCAGGGGATCACCCGCATAATCCGAATCACAAAAGCACAGAAGATTGCACTTAGAATCTGTAGCAAACATAATTCCACACTTGGGAGTTCCCTTAAGATACCTCAATGTTCTCTTCACTAAGTTCCAATGTGGTTGTTTTGGTTTGTCCAGCACTTGAGAAAGAACACCAACAACATATGATATGTCAGGTCTAGTGACAATAGCTAAGAACATTAGGCTCCCTACAGCCTCACGATAAGGCACATCATCTGAAAGAGCTGCTGACTCTTCAACTGTAAAGGAACCTTTTTCTATAGGTACACTAGCTGGATTAGATTCTAACATATTGAAATGATTCAAAACCTTATTGCAATATGCTTCTTGATGTATGAAGATACCGCCATCCAGGTATTCAATTTGCATACCTAAATAATGATAAGCAACTTTCAGAGTTACACAAAACTCAGTTTCAAGCTTCTTAAGAAACTGTTTGGCCATTTCCTCATCTTCAGTAATGATGATGCCATCATCTACATACACAATCAAGAGCAGCAACTTGTCTTGGTTAAAAAATAAACAAGGATCTGAAGAAGATTGCTGCAATCCACAGTTCTCAGCAAATCTTTTGAAACGTTCATTCCAGCATCTTGGGGCTTGTTTTAGCCCATATATACTCTTATACAATTTGCAAACTTTGTTGGTTCCATCACTAAAGCCCTCAGGCTGAGCCATGTAAATCTCTTCAGTTAATTCTCCATAAAGAAATGCAGTCTTTACATCAAATTGTGATAGATTCATTCTTTTGCTAGCAGCAACACCCAGAACTGCTCTTACAGTTCCCCATCGTACAACAGGACTGAAGATTTCTGAGAAATCAACCCCATATTTTTGTCTGAATCCCTTGGCAACCAACCGAGCTTTGTAACGCTGTATGGATCCATCAGCATTCACCTTTACTTTAAATTCCCATCGGCTACCAATGGCTTTTCTCTCAGGTGTCAGGTCAACCAGCTCCCATGTTTCGTTCTTCAATAACGAGTTCATTTCTTCTTCCATAGCACACAGCCATTTGTGGGAATTTTCAGAAGACATAGCTTCCTGATATGTTTCAGGTTCCACATGTTCAGCTATAAGAACATAATTCTCAAACCTAGCAGGCTTTCTTAACTTACTTCTATCTCTTAAGTAGTTGGTTTCTTCACGTATATCTTCATCTGAGACTTCATCATCATGTTCAATGTTGCTTTCACCTTCTCTAAGGTTGTCAGTTACTTCAACATTTTCTGATGTTTGATTTCCATGGGATTTGCTTATCACTTCCATATTTTGATCACTGTTATCTTCAGAAGCATGTGTAGTATTCACAGGGGATAATTTTTCATTCTGAAAAATAACATCTCTAATTAACAGAGCTTTGTCTTGTTCTTTGATATACACTCTATAGCCATCCTTTTCTCCACTGTCCCCAATCAAGCTACCTCTGACACTTTTTCTATCCCATTTCTTTCTGTTAGGCTTGGGTAAATGGACAAAGCATTCAGTTCCAAAGAAACGTAGATGATTAATGCTTGAAACTTCTTTACCAAACCTTAACTCATAGGAACTTTTCCCTTTAATTGATGAAGAGCCTGTTCTATTTAAAATATAAACCGATGTGTTGACTGCTTCCACCCACAGTTTTAAAGGAAGATTCTTCGAGTGTAACAGGGTTCTTGCACTTTCAACAAGAGTACGATTCTCACGCTCAGCTGCACAATTCTGCTCTGGTGTATATGGCATGGATACATGAGCTGTAGCTCCCTCACCTTCAAATATTTTTGCTACTTCAGAGTTTTGAAATTCTGTTCCACCATCACTTAAGAAATCTTTTATGACATGGCCAGCATTCTTGGCTTCGTTGACAAAGGTTTGGATGCATTTGGAAACTTCACTTTTCATCTGCATGAAAAATACCCTACGATATTTAGAAAAATCGTCCTTGAAACATACAAAATATTTCTCATCACCAAGAGATTTCTGATGCATTGGACCAACCACATCAGCATGTATCAATTCTCCTAGTTTTGTTGGACGCTGTTTTCTTATTCCAAATGATTTTCTGCATTGTTTTCCAAAGCAGCACACTTCACACAATTCATCTTCTTTGCAGGTAACTTTGATATCATGTTTTCTTAGAATTTCTTTCACATGTGTCTTATTTTGATGGCACAACCTTTCATGCCACAGTTGCAGGTCATTTGTAACAGAAACATAAATATTTGCAGAGACAGCATGTTCTCGAACTCTTAATTCCAAAGCATATAAACATTATACACTGGAAAAAAATATTATAAAACAGTCCAAAAAGGTTTATTTATAAAAAAAATCGGAACGGATATTTTTATTCAGCAATCATTGTCAGAGAATGGAAACACTAAAAAACAACAAATAAAGGTATTTAAATTTTGTGGTTCCGCATCCCATGTCCTGCAAACAGTCGCAAGCAGAAGAAAAATTCTACAGATTAAAGACTTCCAAAAAATACTTTTGTGTAATTTATAGATTTTTGTTTAATTATTGCAATTAACGTTGTATTCTTGCATTCTTTTTGCCTTTAAAGATTGGCAGAGTGGCAACACAGGAGAGTCACAATGTTAGACACATTGTTCAACAAACTGTTGACACACAAAAGCTTAAATAAATGACTGAAAGTGTTTACCTTAAAACTGAGATTAAAATCAAAAGTGAAAAATTACAGAAAAGGAAACACAGTATAAATAAAAACTAAACACAACTTAAATCAGATCGATAAATGAAAGACCTGAAATAAAACTTAGATTAAAATCAAGAGCGCAAAATTACAGAAAATGAAATGAAAAGCATGTTTTAAAATTATAGAAATACAAAACCAAAATAAATTTCTGAAGAAGTTTACCTGAAAACTGAGATTAAAATCAAAAGGGCAAAATTACAGAAAAGGAAACACAGTATAAATAAAGACTAAACACAACTTAAATCAGAACTATAAATGAAAGACCCTGAAATAAAACTGAGATTAAAATCAACAGTGCACAATTTTTGAAAATGAAATGAAAAGCATGTTTTAAAATTATAGAAATACAAAAACAAAATAAAATAAACCACTAAAAGCAAGATGTTTCAGAAAGGTTTTGTGCGTTTTAAACTCACCATGTGCATTCCAATTTCAAATGAATTGTAACGGAATAAATACCCAAATCGAATCACTTCACTTCACAATCGAATCTCGGATCAAAGTTTACTTAAATTTACATTTTTATAACTCTCCATAAATCCCCAAAAAATCAGTATATATCTATTTAGTTTCAATAAAGCATTTATTATTGTTAAAAAGTTTGAATAAAGTTTTAAACTGTAAGCAGAAAAAATTATCAATCACACATTTCTTTTCAGTGATTCATTTTTTAGTGAGAATCACTCTGTGAATGAATCACGCTTTCTTTACATGGCATCATCGGAGGATCTCAAGATTAGAATCCAAATAACTCTAAAACTATACAAGCAACAGATTAAGTGTACACAGGAAAATTATCAGTTTTTAAAGCTCTTTCCAAATATGTAACATTTATCTACTTTCATGAAAAGAAAAATACATCGATTTTGACATTTTCAAATATGGCGGAAAGACGTCTGAGAGGCTCTTCCATTTCTGGACTCACCCTTCAAAAATTGTTTGTTTTTTATTAATTAAAATTTAACGGTAATAAAATTTAAAATTCGGGCTTCGAGGTGCACATGTTCAGACTCTTCACTACCCCTGTGCCAAATTTCACAGTTGTAAGTTTTATAGATTCGTCTGTAGGCCGCACACACATAAACGCACACACGGACACTTGTTTTTATATATAGAGAGATGTATATATACGTGTATGTATATACACTGCTGGCCACCCAAATTGCAACACCAAGAAAGACAAGAGATATCACAACAAAATTTATTTTGTAGATAACATGTTGACCAAGTATCAAATGATTAAATTTATAGACTTCTGTGAAGTGTGGTTCCTGCCAAAATCAGTAGCCAGAGTAGCCGCCATTGTTGGAGATCACCGCTGCCACACGCCTCGGCATTGATTCAAAGAGACTTTGGATGAGTTCTTGGGGTACAGCAGACCAAGCAGCTTCCACACGTTGCCAAAGTTGATCTGCTGTGGCAGCTGGGGATGGAATCTGAGTCAATCGTAGAGCAACCATGGACCACATGTTTTCTATCGGCGAAAGATCCGGAGAGCGAGGCGGCCAGGGAAGCAATTCAATCTGGCGATTGACGAAGAACCGTTGGACAATGCGTGCCACGTGTGGTCGCGCATTATCCTGTTGAAATATGGCTGTGGGCAAGCCCTGAAGGTAATTAAGGACAACTGGCTCCAACACCTCGGAGATGTAGCGCTGGCTGTTTAAAGTACCGGCAATGCGTACTAGAGGTGTGCGAGAGTGATACCCAATACCGCCCCATACCATAATTCCCGGTGCAGGACCAGTGTGGCGGTGCATAACGCAGCTGTTCAGCATCCTCTCTTCACGGTGTCTCCAGACTCGAATGCGACCATCGTGGTGTTGCAGACAGAAGCGTGACTCGTCAGTAAAGACAATTTCATTCCATTCTGCCGTCCACATCCTTCTGTCATCGCACCATTGGCGGCGGAGACGTCTGTGGTTCTGCGTCAAGGGTAGACAAAGCAATGGACGTCTTGCGGACAGACCACTCTGCTGTAAACGGCGTCGAATGGTACGCGCAGACACTGGATGATGCGTTACAGACTGCATGTGCTGTGCAATGGTTCGTGATGTGACTGAGCGATCCGTCACTGCCATGCGCACAATTTGCCTGTCATCACGTGAAGTGGTGCGCTGAGGTGGATGCGATCGAACACGCCGGTCCGTCGTACCCTCCTGCATCCAACGATCACATATCCGCATTACAGTTGTTTGGTTTCGTCCAACACGACTACCGATTTCCCTGAAAGATAATCCACAATCTCAGTAGACCACTATCCTTCCTCTGTCGAACTTGGATACTTGATCAAAAGATGATCGCTGTTTTCGACGAGGCATAATTGATCGTTTTTTTGAAAAAACCACAAGAAAAACACAATTGCCGAACTTGAAATCGTCGAAATCTCCAAGCCTTAAATAGCGCTTTGAAGTGGCGCCACAGACGCGCGTGATGTGCGTCTGCGCTGAAATTCTAATCATTTGCATATCTCACCTCCGCTAATGCATGTTGTAAATTTCATGTTATTTGCATGTTTCCTTCAGGGTGTTGCATTTACAGTGTCCAGCAGTGTATATATATATATATATATATATATATATATATATATATATATATATATATATATATATATATTATATATATATATATATTTACATATATAAAAGCCTAGATGTAGGTAACCATTCCGGGACGGACCAAGTCGGGAACATCTTAACATTGCGACGCCATTTTCTGAAATTTTTCTTGAAAAATAATACTACAAAAGTTACATAATTTGAAAGCCCTTTAAAAATATGAAAATTTCAAGTGAAACACCCTAGCTCAAAACCATTTAGTTTTTGAAATATCTTCAAATTAAAATATCCATTGAAAATAATCATTTATTCAATTGAGTCATTCACTTGAATTTCGAATTCATTCTACTCCATGGTTTTTCATATTCCCTTTAAATAACTACATTTTTGATGTTTCATTTTAATGTTAATTAAATTGTGTTTCCCTTTGCTAATTATTATGAAATTAATATAAATTAATGCCTGCTGTGTGGTGAGTCATTTACTTTTGAAACTATTTAATTTTGTTTTATTTATTTTTGTTTACTGCTGTTTAAATATCGTTTTCAGCAATGCCTGCTGTGTGGCGAGTCATTCACTTTTGAAACAGTTTTGGTTTAGTTTTGATTCAACTTACTTTTGTTTTGTTGTTTACTCTGTTTAAGTATAGTTTGTGTTATTTAATTGGATGACTTTTTGTGTTTTTATTTGTTTAATATTGATGCACAATGTTACACTTAATGGAAAATTATATTTTTCTGGAACCTATATAGCATTATGTACCTGTATAAATCGTTGTATATGTTTAAAATCTTTCTTCATTACATTCAAAAATAGAATCTTCATGCTTTTTTTTGTTGTTGTTCGTATAAACTCTTATGAGATAGAAACGCTGATGAACTTTCCGTCATTTTTGACAGGGGTTATATACTAGTATATATATATATATATACTAGTATATATATATATATATATATATATATATATATATATATATATATATATATATATATATATATATATATATATATATATATATATATATATATATATATATATATATATATATATATATATATATATATATATAAGAATAAGATGAAAGAGAAATCCAGTAATAGCTACTTGCAGCCACTAAAGCTACTTGCAGCTAGGAACAAACAACATGAAAAGAAAAGTATGAATAAGGTTTTCGACAGCATTTCTTCATCAGCGGTGTCAATACTGTCTAAAAACCAATGGATTGTTTCTGATGAGTATGATCTATAAAATAAACACACTCAGACACCGTACAATCCATTATTAACAGAAGAATTGATTAATAATTGAATTAAGTTTGAATAAAAGAACAATTGTGGTCAATTTCAAAGCCTTGTTCATTATATATATATATATGTAGGAACTCTATCTCTTGCGAGTCCCCGCTTTTACTAGAAACTGTGGTCGGTGTCTAGGGGTTGTTGTTCTCAGTCTTATAGAAACCTTTCCGCTTACTGCACGGCGGAACTAGACTCTCTTATACTCAGAGTAAGATAGTACTCAATTAAAGTCAGAGTCACTGCTTCAACACACAAACTATATATTGACACATAAACTATTTACATATCTAGAGATACGTTACATATAAAATTACACGTCAAGCCACACCAGGCCTCCACAATCTAAATGGGTTAAAGCATTCGGCGGTCTGCCGAGATAGGATTGACTAAGCCGCCGTCTGCTGCTTGTCCGGAGCTAACGTCATGCCCCCTTCGAGACTGTCTCTCCCGTCGCAGCCGTCTGCTGCTTTCGGCACCTCTTACCAGGTCGGGACCCAATCTCAGTCTCTCCTCTCAAATACTTTTCTCCCCGTTCATCTCTCGAAAACCTAATACCGCTGTCGTCGCATAGCGTACACGGCGACATATGGCTCATAGCTGGAGCCCTGGGATAATACAATTCCCATATATATATATATATATATATATATATATATATATATATATATATATATATATATATATATATATATATAAGGATGTACGACACTTCATGAGTCAGATGTTTGTCAACTCATGTTTGGATATTTCATACTCTGTAGCTGCAGCTAGTGTGTGCTCTTATATGTTCATGTTACTAACTTGGTCTAGAAAATAATGTATCATTATTTACCTGTTTCCTTTAAGAATTTTAATGAAGTTTAGCAATAAAAGCAGTTCAAATAAACATTTTGAATGAAAACAAACAATTGTTAAGATGAATAAATGAATTCATCTTAAATACGCACTAAAAAAAAATAACGTTTTGTCTCTTGAAAAATGCGAAAAACCCATGCAAAAATAGTTTCCGTGTCGTGAAAAAATCGGCGTTCAAGCCACCTTGTGGTGTTGACCGAATGTGAGACTGTTTTTTTAACACTCATTTACTCCTTCTGCAGCTTCATGTAATATAGACTGTGTTGCAAATTGAATCAATCGAGAATCCGGAAGAACAAGTCTAAATAGTGATTTACTTTAAATTTTTACTGATGACTGATTGTGTACAGTCAATCCAGCTCAAAAAGGAAAAAGCTGACAACACCTCTCAGTAGCGTAGCAAATTTTGATGCTCGAAAGTGACACATATGCATAGAAAGAATCCTAATTTTAATATCAAAATCAGCCGTTTATTAAAAAAACTAAATATTTGCATATATTTGTATATTTTTATGAATTTCTGCATATCTTAGATTAAACTATTCATACCTTTTCGTCATTCGTTAAAAATTTCGTATTTTCACTATCTCATTTTGGCGACTGGGGAGCTCGTTTCACCTTTGGGACCGGCCCAGCTGAAAATGATAGCTCTCCGTTTATCACAGTGGGTTAGAATACCTTGGGTTTTATTTGAAGGCGAAAGGAGGGATTCTATTAAACTTCTATAAAACACGGGATTTTTTTCCCCAGGTAACTCTCAGCTTTAACAAGGCGCCTTCTACGTTGCAGCCAAAGGTGGAGAAAGTTCTTGGGTGTCCCAGTCTTCTATACAGGTCTCCATTCTGCGAATTTACTGTTTAGTTCGATTTTATTTTCCTGTTTTGCACCATTCTCACTTTAATTTCTCCCACCTTCTACGGCGCCACCCATCGGACTCAGCTAGGAAAACTTTCTGTGATAACAAACAGTGGCCTGAAACCGCATTGACACAGTCGCGCAACCGGCGAATCGAATTGAAGGAGGCAAAGGTGTAAACGGTGCGTTTACCATTCACCCCGCTCTTATCCTCCCCAATTATGGCTCTCGTTTCGGGAGCGCTTTTCTGGCACGAGTCAAAGGGGCGACTGGAAGTTGCGACGGGATGCCTTGTTCGCAGCAAGAGGCGCGAATGTGAGAACGGTCACTCGTGTCGATGCAGGAACGTGACGAATATCTCGCGAATGTGTAGATGCAGCATGATAGACAATCTGTTCACTGAAGACGTTTCCAGTATTTTTTTACGGTCGCTATTTCTTTATTCGTATATAGTTATCTATCACTATTTATTTCTTTACCTTCATAACTCCCCACAAGAATGGGAAAGCACAGTCAAGTATCTTGGCGTAACCCTGGATCGCAAGTTAACTTGGAATGCGCGCGTACGTAGCACCGTCAGTAAATGCAATGCTTCGGTAATGCAACTCCGCAGTCTCATCTACGGTCGTCACCTTAGTATGAAAAACAAGGTACTCCCGTTCAAACAATGTGTTCTACCCATCGCCCTCTATGCCATCCCTAAGTGGTTTTCTGGTGGCAATAGCCACATTAAAAAATTGGAAATCGTCCAAAACAGAACTCTCGGGCGAATTCGCCGAGCTTTTCGCTATTGGACGATTAGGAGAAACTTCGGCATTTTGTCTTTCACGCAACAGGCTCACAAAATCTCCAAGAGATTTTATGACAACTTACCTAACCTTCCAAATGAAATAATTATGGAATTCCCTGATTACGATTTTTCCATTAGGGATAATCATAAGCGTCCCCGGGCGTGTCTCCTCAAATGCTAACGTTAACTTCCTACCGTGCAACTCTTAGCATCTTTCTTGTCTCCTCGCGTGTCGCTCATAGCACTGCGCCTACGCGCTGGCTTGGAAGCGCTCCCGTTGTGGGTTCGATCCCAGCCGGTGTCGCATTTTTCCAATTCTATTGCTATTTTTAGCGTCCCCCCTTCGAACTCCGTAATTATTTCATTTCGAAGTATATGGTCCTGGTGACTTTTTTTTTTCTTTTTCAATTGCAGTTCTTTTGACCTCGTATTCTTAAAATTATAAAAATAACCAAAAAAAAAATCTGAAAAACTTACAAAAATACAAAAATATTTTTTGTATTCTTATGATTTCTGCTTTGCTGGACCTCTTAACTTTAATACTTTTTTTTGTTTTCCGTGGATCATTATTCTTATCTAATTTTTCTCTTAAATTTTTTTAATTGTAACTCTTAATTTTTTTTATTTAAAATTAACTTTTTTGTTTTATTTTTAATTTTACTGTTAAACCTTTTTTTTAATATTTCATGCGTAATTCTTACCTTAATATTTAATTGTTATCGTAATATTTTAACTACTGAGCACTCCCACCTTGATTACAAACATATATCTTGCTTACAGGAGATAAAGCCATTTGGCCATGTCACGGCAATACTAGCTAAGCATCATAATGTTAAATACATGCACAAGTTTCTACAGAGACATATTGGAATTCTTGAACGTTGGTTCGAACGGTGGAGGCTCAAGTTAAGTCCTTCAAAGAGTAAAGCTATTTTTTCCAGTTACAATAGAATTAAACCTCCTCCGGTCACAGTATGCGATCACCTGGTTCACTTTGAGAGAGAGGGCAAATACCTAAGTATTTACCTCGATAGTCGACTGACATGGAAGAAAAATATAGAACATAATATTAGAAAACTTTTTAAAGCCCGTAAGGATATCGCCTACCTCCTGTACCAGAATCAAACGGGTTTCGATAACAAACTACTCTTATATAAAACAGTACTGCGTCCCATCCTTTTGCACGCCGTTCCTGTTTGGGGCTCAGCGGCTGACACCCATATCCAGCGATTGCAGACAATTCAAAATAAAACACTCCGCGGTATTATGAAGAAGCCCTGGTACCTTAAAAACGTACTTATTCACAGGGATCTGAGAATCGAACCCATTCGGCAACACATTAAAGAACTCGCATCTAAGTTCTACAATAGATTATATTCAATAGACAACGAAGAAATAGCTAACCTCCCCGACTACGACCCAAGAGAATGCTATAGGCGTCCTAAGGCCACTTTGATTATTCACCCTGGTCTCCTTCCCCTTTCTTAACTCTGCCTCCAACCTCTTCTAAATTCTAATTTACCTTTGACGTTGCTTCTGGTTCTGACCTGTGTTTCTTTTTACGGATCGAACTCAAGACTATCCTAACTGATTTTTGCTTAATCATCTGCTACCGTAAATTATTATTATTATTATTTTTATTATTATAATTATTATTATTATTTTTTTAATTATTATTATTATTATTATTATTATTTTTATTATTATTTTTATTTTTCTTAAACCTGGCACATTAAATTGTTGTCAATTTATATATATTCACTTATTTATTTTTTGGTAGTATTAATATTATTTATTTTTATTTATTTATTTATTTATTATTATTATTATTTTTGTTATTCTAACTTCCAAGTCAACACTTTTCTTTTAATCCTGAGAACGGAAATATAGCCACAAAAAATTATCCATACCGAGGATATGGAGCCCTGCTCTCTGGTGCCTCATTAATGTACCATGTCTATGTCTAAGCCATTTGGGCAAAGAACTCCACTTCTAAAGTACAATTACGTATGGTCACTATTTATTGACAGATATCTTTTTTTATAATTTTATACTGTTTTGTAAGTCGAGCCATAGCTACCACTTTCTTGAACTGTCACTATGTATTTGTAATTCTACTTCGCTGAGTTTCGAAAGCATTTCACGATTGAAGAACTACTATCTAGAAACACTACTTCGCTGAAGGCGTGGATAAAGTATATAAAACGGCTATTCCTTTCGACGACGTCGACCAAATGCGTCGTATAACACTCTGCACTTCATTCTGAAACCATAATAGTGATATTAACGAAATATTTATTAGTAGCATTGTTCATTGAAATTTTGTGTGCCACATTCAGCAGAGTTATTGTTGCAGTAATTATACGAATTGAATAATTTTCAGTATCTTAGCTCAGCATTAACTACTTTATAGTTAATTCAATAATTAAATGATGACTGACTTTAAATTTCAAAGTGTACCTATGAAAATTTTATGATGATTATTATTTTTATGAAAATTTTAGTCACTGTCTTTAGTTTAGAAATACAGAATTGTTTTTACAGATAATTGGTACCAGGTTATAAATGAAGATGAGAAAAAAGGACCTGATTTCTTTTGATAATATAGTTAACAGCTGAAATTATTTAATTAACATAGCTTCTTCCGGATCGTTTCATTTATTGCGCCAGTTAATTTAAAATTTCAGCAATCGAGGGCGTGGCCCAGGCAATACTGTTCGTCCCATACATCCTGGGGAGGGGGCTTTGTTTCACAGCAGCATAAACGAGGGTTTAAAATATTCTTTTCAGGATCACGTACCTGAAAACATGGCTTAAACCTGAATAAAAAATTTATTTAATTACACATTACTATTTGTGTTTTAGAAGCGAAATCAAATTATTCTTCAAATATTTTTGTGGTTTGAATGCTTTTTTAGCCTCCTTTTAGTTTCCACGCCTATTGTATCTTATCATTCAGCATTTATAGCAAATTCCTCCTATTATCCTTCGAAAGATGTGAAAATATATATTCTCAAATTTTCGTTCCAATGACTGAAGCTAGATTACCCTTGAATAAAGTGTACAGAGGTCGTTTTGTAGATCTTTATTAGGATTTTAAATAGGATTTAAAATTTTTGAATCGATTGAGTTCATGTCACAAAATTTTATTTATAAGGTATTTACACTTTTTATATATATTCTATAAGTGTTTGCCACTGCGTTTCGTTTCACTATTTTGTAAAATCGCTTATAATTACATAAGCTCTTGGACACGCCTAAATATTTAAAACATATTTTATTCACCTCCCATCTTTCATCCTTTTCGATCCTAAAAATATTTCTAAAATGATAGTTACTGTAAATCTGAGGATGCATGTAATAATTCTAACCACAATTCATTATTTCTGCAGGTGATGTTTCTTCAGATTAGCATAGTTTCGGTATGTACGTAAATGAATGAAAGTTCTCAATTTAGTCTGTGACTGACTTGCTTTATGATTTCTGCAACAATTACTATATACGAATATTACACATTTCTTTACCGGCTTTAAAAGCATTCTAATTTCTATTTCTTTAGCATTTAACTTAACAGAACTTTTAAAAAATTATTATTTAAACCTTTCGCTTAGAATTCACTTAGTCAAATTCTCCTTTAAATCAAAGAATTTATTAAACAAACATCTGTAACACTCAAAAGCGTTGATAAATTTTCTAATGTAATGTTTTATTTTAAGAAAGGTTAAAATGACAATGTTTAATGCGAAAATTAATTTTTAGTTTTAAAAATACGAGTCGGATAAGTAAAGTATTGAAGGAGGAGTTTGCTAGGTGTAAGACGAGGCTTAAGTGGATATGTGTGTTCGATATCGAATAAATATGTGTAATTTGTTTAGGAACCATTAAATTGTTTAGATTGTTATATAAATTAATACACCGTATTTTAATTTTAGTACCCTGTCCACCTCGTATAAAAAATATTTTGAAACCGATATGGACAGGATAAACACAAACGTTACCACAACAGGCATAAAACTTCTAAAGGGGCGGTACCTAAATGTCACGTTTTCAAATATTAATAAAAATTTCATATATTTCGGGAAGTTTAGAAGGTGGTTTTCCTATCCTGACTGAGTCACATGAATGTGAACCGATCATGAAGCTACAGAAGGAGCGGAAGCTTCAATGGGGAATTTTTCGAAAAATGAACCGATTGTTGTCGCTCACCGGTAGAGGGCGCGACATGCAAGCGAAGTGACTATTTTACATTGAGTTATACGGCGTGGTGGTGAAAGTTGTTTTATAAATTTTAAAATTTATTCTGTGTGCAGAAATATGCCAAACACGTGTTTTGCTCCGGGTTGTTCTACTGGCTATCGATCAGCCTTAAAAAGAAATAAAGAAACTGGACAGAGAAATCCTAGTATATTTGCTGCTCCTAAGGTAAGAACATTATTATTGTTTTGTGTTAATATTAGATGTATAATAATGAGAGAAAAGTACAGCTGCTCCATTTTAAGTGAACGCAAAGTTAAGACATCTTAAGTTCTGCTTGAAATAACCATAATATTGAATTTAATCACTGTTAAGTTAGTTAAATTACGTAAGTTAGTTAAAGTACGTAAAAGTGACGACTCCCCTTAAGGGGAGTGGTCACTTTTAAGTACCTTTAAAAGTATCATTTTTGGACCTATGCTGGATTGTATGTACTACTCATGATTTTTGCTTGATTTACAAGAAACTTTTTGAGTAACTGCCTAAAATACTGTTTATTATATATGCAATATTTCAAGGTAATTAATAAAAAAATTAAATGATTTTTTATGCATAAAAAGTGAATATTTTTTTTTAAATCGAGCATTTTGCAGTCAACTACTGTGCTCATTCTATCAAAATAAATTATTAAGTTACATTAATAATTGCTTACTATATGTGATTACAACACTTTAGACAACAAAATCTACCAAAATTTTTGAACCTTAATATATTTTAATTTTTAAAGAATTTTTTATAAGCTTTTACTCAGTCATTTTTGAAATTTCTAATTAAAAATAGCAAGTACTAAAAGGTTTTAATATATTTTAGAATAATGTTGCTGGATATTGTTGCCTGAAGTATTGAAATCACATATAGTAAAAAATTATTAATGTACCTTAATAATTTATTTTGACAGAATGCGCACAGTAGTTGACTGCAAAATGCTCGATTTAAAAAAAAAATTCACTTTTTATGCATAAAAAGTCATTTTTATTAATTACCTTGAAAAATTGCATCAATAATAAACAATATTATAGGCAGTTACTCAAAAAATTTCATATAAATCAAGATTAAATCATGAGTAGTACATACAATCGAACATAAGTCTAAAAATGATACTTTTAAAGGTACGTAAAAGTGACCACACCCCTTAAGAAAATAAGTTTTCATTGTATGATAAGCGATGTTGTTACTATAAATGCTTATGCAAAATCTGCGTACAAAATCTGCTTATGCAATAAAATGCGTACTTTGTGAAAATTCAAAAATATAGCTGATTTGTCCTTGTCAAAGTTATTTGTTTTTTTCTTTTTAATTCGCTGAAAAAATTTGTATTCAGTAATTTACCAACTTGACGATTATACCTCCGGTTTTAAAAAGTGTAATCTGAGATGCTTTGACTGATTTTTTTTACAAAGGAAGATATTTTAAAGTATTGTCTGATTAAATACTGAATTGACTTCCTATTTTATTAGTCCTGATAAGAATTTATTTGTGATTGATAGAAAATGTTGCTTTTCTACTCTGTGTGTGTGTGTGTTTTGGTTAATCAGTATTATTTCTCACATTTTTTTTCCATAAGAGATTATGAACAATGATAAAAAAATTTCTTCACAATTCTTTTCTGTAATTTCATTCCTTAATTATTAAATTATTACAAAATTCTGAACTAATTTATTCTGAAACCAATACACAATTATTCTGAAAAAGTTTATTTACTCATTTCCTTTAAGAATTTTATTGAATTGTAGCAAAAAAAACACTTGAAATAAAGATTTTGAATGAAAATAAAAAATTGTTAAATTGAATAAATAAATTCATATTAAATACGCACTAAAATAAAACAACTTGTTTTCGCTATGAAAAATACGAAAAATCCATATTAAAGCGTATTGTTGTCCGTGTCTAAGACGCCCGCTAGTGCACGCGAGCGCCCTCTAGTGGCGACGACAAAAAGGGAGACACATTTTTAACACTGAGCTGCTCCTCCTTCTGTAGCTTCATGGAACCGATATATGATGACCACACGAATTATTCTTCAGATTACAATTACTTTCCCGATATTGAAAATTTTTGCGTCTGGTGAGGTTCAAGTAACTTTTTTTACAACATAATCAAAACAAAAAACTTCAATTCACCTAAATGTAAACGTTGTATTTGGGTTATGAATAGGATTTTTAATCTACGGCCGCCATCAGTCTATGAAACACAATGTTCTATTTTTTTAACATTGTCAGGAAAATTTTTTGATTATTATTTTTATGAAAATTTTAGTAGCTGTGTCTTAAGTTTCCAAAAACAGAATTGTCTTTATAGAAAATTGATATTGGGTTAATAATGAATACGGGAAAAAAAAAACAACACATTTCTTTTGAAAATATAGCTGACAGCTGAAATTATTTGATTAACATAGCTTCGTCAGTATCGTTTCATTTATTACGCTCGTTAATTTATAAATGACAGCACTGGAGGGCGCGGCCCAGGCAAAACTGTTCCTCCAATACATCCAGGGGTGGGCATTGATTCAAAGCAGCATAAACGAGGATTTAAAATATTCTTTTCAGGTACATGTACCTGAACACATGGCTTAAACGTGAATAAATAAAATTGTGTGTTTAATTACATATTACTATTTGTGCTTTAGAAGTGAAATCAAATTATTCTTAAAATATTTTTTGTGGTTTAAATGCTGTGTTTGCTGTACAGGAGTTATGATAAAAATAGAAGTCCTGCATCGATATTCAATATAGAGTATATAAATAATATATTTTTGTGTTACTTCCTGATGGTGCTGATTGTGGGGGGGGGGGGGGAGAGGGTGTAAAAGATATAAATCCCAGAGCTTTGGCTGTAGTTTTAAATAAAACTTATATTGTTTCTCTCCATCTCCGTATGTTTTCTATTGAACTGCTTTCTCTGATGATACCATCTCTCGAAATATTCTGAGTTAGTGCAATGTTGCTGAAAGTATGTTAAGTGAAACTCATAGGTTCATAAAATTCTACTGTATTGCCAACTACTACTGTACGAGTAACTCTTCTGCTAATAGTAAATTTATTTTTCAATTAGAAGCTAATCAAATATTTTAAATTATTTTACATTCTTTAACTACAACACTTTCATTGTCCCTTTAGAACAATCTCCACATTCACGCCCTCGTCAAACGGAGAATTGTTCTCATCATGTAATGTCAATACTTATAAAGTTATGTCAAGTATATATCTGAATTTTCTCAGTACGTTAATTAATTAATTTATTTAATTAGCATTAAAGTTTGCACAGGAAAAGTGAGATAAACGTTTGGATAAAATTTAGTAAAATCCAACTATACATTGTTTTAAATGATACTGTTTAGAATAGGTAAGTTATTACTATATTTAAAATTAGCGCAAGCTCCATATAATCTCTCCCCTATCTCATTATAAAAAAAAGAGAGAGAAAGAGAAAGTACTCTAAATAAGAGATAACCTCCGGTCTACTAACTTACAGTTTAGTTAGCATGGTTATACACTGGATTATCAGTGTCTATTCAGAAATCCACATGAAATAGTGTATACTACTGTGGTTTATCCCCACAACATTCTTAGATTACGTTAAATTTTACATAAGCCGTTTAAAGAGTGGTGTGCAATTTCGGACCTGCATGTTGAAATTTGAATTTAACTAAAACATTCTAGTCGATCGATATCCCATCAACCTCCTATAATGCACTCTTAGTCCCCCCCCCCCGAAAAGAAAAAAATTTCCACGCTGTGTTAAATGTGCTGGTCCCCACTCTACTCCCCTCTGCCCCAAGCTAAAACCCTAGAAACTCCTATATGTTGTAACTGCAATGGCCCACACCCAGCTAACTATAGAGGATGCCCAGGATTCCTCACTTACAAAACCCTGGAAGAAAGACAACGCGAACGCGAAATAAAAACCACCCGTAAAGTCACCCCAAATAAGTCATACGCCCAAGTAACTAAACAATTAATTACCCCCAGTACCTCTACTGACCCTCAAACTACCATTGAAATAAATAACATAACGCCCGCTATAAACAACAATTCTACCAAATTAAATAGCAATAGACCGGACTCCTTCTTCTTCATATCACAGGTAAATGAAATTAACTCCCTCACCACCGAAATTAAAAATCTCCTCCAAATTAATGACTTCTCAGAGATTGTTGTTTTACTTAGAGAAGCTGTTAGAAAAATGAGATTAACCAATTCCCCCCAGGATAGACTTTTCATGTTCCTTGAGAGCATGAAAAGCTATACGCCGTAATGGCTGCCCTTTGTGTCTCTCCTCGCCACATGGTTTTCTGTCTCTTTAAAAAAAAAAATTATAAAAATTAAAAAATGATACGTGCTTGCACGGTAAAAAAAAATTTATAAAATCTATAAAACTAATACGTAGCCCGGCTACGGTAAAAAATATTGCTTTAATTAAACTTTCTTTTAGCCACTATCCATAAACTTTCTTTTAGCCACTATCCATAAACTTTCTTCTAGTCACTATCCTTAAACTTCCTTCTCAAGTAGTTTTGTCATTTCTAGGGGATCCAAATTCACCCAATCACTTTCCTATCCCTTTCTGTCTCCGCCTTATGTTCATCAATTTACGTTCCTTCCCAATCGCTAACAAGAAAGGCTCCCGAAGGAGTGGCCCAGATGAACTGGGGCTTCAGTGACCGCAAGGACCATTTATAGGCGGCTCAGAGAAAGGGGGCTGAGCTCACGGAAACCCCTCGAGCCGACTACCATTGACCTCTGTACACTGACAAGCCCATTTGGGAACAGCTTCCCAGCTGCCTCAGTTTCTCGCCAAACCAATTTTTTCGCGCCAACATTGGCTCCATTGTTGTTTACCCCAGCGGACCAACACCTTCTCTCAGCGGAAAGCCCATTCGCGCTCCTGTGACGTCACTGATGGAGGCTGAGAAAATTTCGTATGACAAGCGCTTTTTTAGATGTTCATATAGAGCGCTCGAAATTTATTTTTGCTTACTTAATCAAAATTTTTCTAAGCATTAAAATATTTAATAGGTAGATATAAAACTCATAAACGGTTTTCATTTTGTGGTAATTTCTTTAACATAGATAGATTGAAAGAGGATTTATCAGTTTGCATCTTCTTAGAAATTCCTAGTTAAATTATACTTCGAAAGCTTGAAGTCATTATATTAATTAAAGACTACATTAAAATTTACGCATAAAGTTTCCAATATTATTTAATTTGCACTTTTAAGATTTTTTCAAAAAGTTGTAATATGTATATCTTATAAAAATATATGTTTAGAATAAATAACACATAATCATCATGCATAAAATTTTATTGAAAACACATTTTTATATATCATTTATTTACAATATTTTTCAGGCTATAAGAAAATATAATTTGCAAAATATTTAAATACTAGCGCTTTAGATGTCCCGACTTTGTCCGGGTTGAACAAAATATTATACCAATAAATTTCCAGTTGATAGCCAATAAATTGTAAATCTTTTTTTACCTTAAATGTCCAATAAAAAGCGTAGTTCCAAATGTAGTTTTCTTCAACAAACGCTTTAACGTTGCCAGTTTCAAAAATCCTTTTTGTATTTATCAATACCTCCTCTACTTGAATCTTAAAAATATTGAACCTTTTCCTTACGGGGTGGGATAGCATATATCCGAAGCACATACTCTCGAAAAATACGGTGTGATGACGGCAGAGATATAGTCTCGAATTCCACTTCGTTGTGACTTTCCTAACGTCTTTGCCCCCAAAGAACAATTGGGTGACATTCTGGGAACGGAGGGTCAATCTTGCCGAAAAGGACTGAATAATAATCTTTTGTCGTTCTAGCTAGAGGCTATTTCTTTTCAGGCGAGAGACATCAGAAGGGCGGTTCACCCGCGGTTCATCCATTTTCAGCCTTTTGAGAGATGAAAGAGGCACGGAGTGCCGATGAACTACTATTGAAATTCTTCTTCAATAGTAAGAAAGCAATAAGAAAGCAATTAACCACTCTTTCCTCTGACCCCCCCCACGCTGAATGTCCCCCACGTAAAATGTGGATAGGAAGTAGATAACATTTTCCCGTTGTAAAGAGCGATTTCGAAAAACGGACCCCGTAAGCTAAAGGGTGTTGCTATGGTTACTTGACTGCGGTTGACAAAGTAAAAGATGTAAGGTACATTTTAATGTACAAAAGTTGTACGTTACCCTCCACATACAAAATCTGCTCTCTCTCTTTGTATATTATTATAGAAGTATAGATACACATTGGTATCCCAAAATTAGAATAAGAGATGAAATAAAAATACAAAAATAAAAAAGGATTTTAAGTAAAGAATTTTTTTTAATTATTTTAAGCACCTAAAATAATATTCAAATTAATATTACGTTATTTATTAATTAAAGTTAATTTTTTAAAAGCAAGAGGTGTGCTTGAGACCGTAGTTTTATTCAAAAATAAAAAAGGATTTTAAGTAAAGAATGTATTTTTAATTATTTTAAGCACCTAAAATAGTATTCAAATTAATATTACGTTACTTATTAATTAAAGTTAATTTTTTAAAAGAGAGAGGTTAAGAGATGAAATAAAAATACAAAAATAAAAAAAGGATTTTAAGTAAAGAATGTTTTTTTAAATAATATTAAAATTTTTAAATAATATTAAATAATATTAAAACCGCACAAAAAGCGGTAGACGACAGTAGCGGTAACAATGGAGATTGTTAGGATTAAGCCCCTAACTTTATTTCTACTGATCAGATATACATAATATATAGCCTATGTCCATCTGGAATAATGTACCTTTCAAACAGTGAAAGAATTTTTCAAATAGGTGCAGTGGTTCTGGAGATTACCCTCCACGTACAAAATCGCTCTCTCTTTATATATAAGTATAGATGATCAGATATACATAATATATAGCCTATGTCCATCTGGAATAATGTACCTTTCAAACAGTGAAAGAATTTTTCAAATAGGTGCAGTGGTTCTGGAGATTACCCTCCACGTACAAAATCGCTCTCTCTTTATATATAAGTATAGATGATCAGATATACATAATATATAGCCTATGTCCATCTGGAATAATGTACCTTTCAAACAGTGAAAGAATTTTTCAAGTAGGTGCATTGATTCTGGAGATTACCCTCCACGTACAAAATCGCTCTCTCTTTATATATAATTATAGATTTACATACAACTAGAGAGAATCATTAAAATAAACATACTATATTAAGAATTTTTTCTTGTGAATTTAAATTATCATTTCTTATAAATATTCAAGAATCACAAATTGTATTTGAATAATAGCCATGTATCAAAATTTAACATCATTAGCATCAAAAAATGATTTAACGTGTGAAAAATTTAGATTTAATAGAATAGTTATTATATTTTATGTTCTTATAATATCCAAATCACATTCACAATAGGTTAAAATTTATAATAACCTAATTTAAATAAATTTATAAATGTATAACAAATTAACATCAAAATATGTTGTCTGTATAAATAAATGAAAGTTGATAGATTTGCCTTTTTTAACCAGATTAGTAAATATCTCGGTTAATATGAAGAATATGATACGGTCGCCAACCTGAGGCGATATGGCGCCAATGTGGCATTACAGCATGAAGAATCACATGGTAGTGTACTAATATTGTTCTTTCTAGCAAACCCAGAAATGCGCCAAACCTTTAGCGTAAAAAATTGCTGGGCGAGAGACCGTATCATGTTCTTCATATTTACCAATATCTCTAAACTAAACAAAAATTGTACCATTATCATCATTAAGTATCATATTGAAATGGAAAGTTATACAAGATAATGTTCATAAACATTTATTTACTTCCTCTGCCTGTAGAAAATTGAAAACTTAACTGAAAAGCAATCCAGAAAAGTTAGGTTATATATCAGGGGTGGCCAAGCTCCTTGATAGTCAGAGCCATTTTTCAAAATTTGAAATTTTTCGCTAGCCGCAATTAAATACGTATTTAAAAGGTATGAAAAAAAGGTATTAAAAATTTTTTTTTTACAGAAATTATATTTATTGAAATCATATAAATAAAAGTATAAAATATGTGTATTGAATTTAAATATTAAAAATTAAACACATTTATTTTACTTCTCTTGATAAATTCTCTACAATTTGGTGAATAACTGGTGACAGCACTTCTCAGTAATTCTTTGAGATGCTGGTTAGTTAATACTGATCGGTGTTTGGATTTCACGAATTTTAAAGTGGAATAAAATGATTCACATAAGTACGTTGTTCCGAATATTGAAATAATTCGACAAGCAGCCTTTTTTAATTCAGGATACTTCGATTCTGGTACAAATTTCCAAAATTCAGTAATCGGCGTCGACTTATATTTTAATTGTAGAGCTTGATCTTTTTGCATCTCTATTAATTCTAACTCTCCAGATGCTTTTTGGGTCATAATTATATTGGAAATGGAAAACTCACATTGAATTATGTTAATTTCAAATGGATTCAGAAAAAAATCAAGAGACGATTTAAAATATTTCTAGTCTTGAAATCTATTTTGGAATTCCGTCAATATTCCTTCTAGCTTTTTTATATACTCGTTGAGGTTTTCTTGTTTAATATTGAAACAAATATTTTTAATTCGAGGAAAATGACAAAATGTTTTATTTTTAATGTCCTTTTGAAAAAGTTGTAATTTAGTTTCAAAACTAAATATACACTGTGAGAAGTCAGATATTATTTTATCTTTCCCCTGCAAATCTAATTTAATGTTTGCAAATGTTCCATGACACCAGTCGAAAACATTAAGTCTTGTAACCACTCGTCATCGTCTAATTCTAAATAGGTTATTTCCTTTTCTTTTGGAAATGCAGTTATCGGATCAAACAAATCTACAAATCGATTTAATACGTTGTAGATAATCTAACAATGCAAAAGAAATTAATGTCATTTGGAAGTTCTTCGTCCTTTAATTCTTCAAGGAAATTTTTGAATTGTCGATGATTTTTTGCATTGGTGCGAATGTAATTTACAATGTGTAACACTGTGTTCATAACATCAGGATGTTTTAAATATTTTGTAACGAGATGTTCTCGGTGAATTATGCAGTGAATCGGTTTGAATTGTGGAATTTGAGAATCATCTCTTAAAAGCCCAATAAGACCGATTTTTTTACCCAGCATTGCCGGAGCTCCATCAGTTGCAATCCTTACAAGTTTATTAAGAGGTACATCAAAAGTTTTCATTATGGAATCTAATGCATTTTTAATATCGACACCGCGGGTTGACTCTTGAAGTGCTACTAAATCTAATAATTCTTCTTTAACAACGAAGTCAGGTGAAACAAAACGTATGAAAACTGCCAATTGCGGAAGATCTGTGATATCTGTCGATTAGTCAAGGGCTAAGCTGAATGCAATACAGTTCTTCAAATCATTTTTTAAATTATATTCAAGAGATGTATTAATTGCAGTTATGCGTCGTTCGGTTGTGTGTCTCGAGATGGGAATTTGCGAAACAACTTTGTACAATGCTGCATTATTTGGATCTAAAACTTTAAGTACATCTTCCAAGTTTTTTTTAATAAACTCTCCCTCTCCATACGGGCGTTTTGCACGAGCAATATTCCAGGCAATAACAAAACTGGCTTCAGCCACATTATTAGCTTGATTGCTAAAGGTCATCAAAATTGACTGTTGTTTATTTAAATTTGATTTTAAAGAAGCAAGTTTATCTGATCTTAATTTGGAATTTGGTGGATACTGATTAGAAAACTGAGGATGATTGGTTTCATAATATCGACGTAAATTGCTATCTTTATAATTTTTGACCGTAGAATTACAAATAACACATAATGCTTTTCCGTTATTGTCAATAAAAAAGAAATTCTCCTCCCACTCATTATTAAAACTTCTATTTTCTTGCTCGTATTTTCTTTTTTTATTTTCGTTCTCTGTCGTCATATTTTTAAAAGAACTGGAAATAAATAAAGAAATTTAGAAAATACAAGTTTTGTGTTATTAAAATAATAACAACACGTGTTACATACTACGAAACAAATTATAGTTAACTTACCAAAAATTCCAGATTACAAATTATATCCGTAGCAAGAGTCATACAAATTGTTTCCTCCAGAGCACAATGTCAACTGTCCGTTGCAATGAAAGTTTACAAATTCAAACTCCTTATTATTTTTATTATTACTCCTTATTATTCACTCCTTATTATTTTTGTCTTTAAAAAGGGAGAGGGGCTTCCGGGGAAAAACTCCCGCCAGACAGGCGTTGGGGTTAGTAGTTGATCTTCTAATGCCGTTGAATGTGGTTGTTGTTCTTCCTAATGTTAAAATTGTATATATGTAAATATAATTAAATTAATTATGTATGTGCTATTGTAATTAAATAAATATCTTCACCTTCTGAGATGGCGTTAGACCTGATTCCAGTTAGCTGATTTATTTTCGACGCTCAGCCTGACTAGTGGCGTTCTTTCCCGCCATCTGTGATGACCGTCGGACGCCGAACACTGGATAAAGTCGTGAAGTTTCCACTTCATGCTGCTGTCAAGAGTTGTCATCGCCGTCAGCCGCTGTTTTGCTTTTAATATCTATTTAGTTTTGGTTTTGGTTGGCGATGAACGTTGAAGCAACCCTCGTTCCCGCCACAAAAGACATTTTGAAACACATACGGAACGATAATAATTTTTTAAAATATAATAACACAAAAATGTAAAGGGAACTCGGGTACATTTATCGAGAGCCACAAATAATCCTTCAAAGAGCCGTATGTGGCTCGCTAGCCGCAGGTTGGCCACCCCTGTTATATATGTTTGACAGTAAAATATTAAATAGCTAATGAATTATATATTATCATCATTTGGTAATAATAATTTTTATTGTCATTAAATGTATTATAGCTTGATTTGTTCATGATGTTGTTCATTAATTTTTAACATTAAACACCATATATTGCAGTAAAATATTTTAAAAAATTGTAAAAAAAAAAATCAAGATTACATATAGTTTAACTAGTTTTTTAATGTTTGGATTTTTATTTTTTATTTTGAGAAGATAGAACAATTGAATCATTTATTTTTTTTGCATTAATGTTTTAAAATGATATTGATAGCAGGTTTAATAATATAAGTTATTATATCCATAGCCTTATGATTTTTATGACATACATGAAATGGTAGATACACTTCAGAAGAATTTAGAATACGTAAAACTGTATTATGTACAAGGGATCTATGATTATGAGCTTGAATAAAGTTTTTTTCGAATTCCTTACTCAATAATTTTGTTACTACAACATAAGTATATCTGCTAATAATAATAATTTCTTCACAAGGATAATTTAATCATCCACGATCCATATTGCGAATGAAAATGAAATCTTGCGAATCTGATGGAGCTAATAGATCTATAATATCATCATATACTGCATACAGTTTTCTCATTAAATACTCCAGTGGTTCTTTGAATGAATTCAGGTATAAAATGGAGTTCACATGCCTACAAAAATTAATAATTCGTGAAAATATATATTCACTCAATTGCAAAAATATATACACTCAGTTGCAAAAAGTATGCACCATTATGTTATTTCTAAAAAGTGAAATTGTTTCATTTTATATCTTCAGAGAGAGTACAAATATAATCTAAATATCAAAGCCAGTTCAAAATATTGATTAATAGCAACTGAAATTCAAAATGTTTCTTAAATAAGCTTTTTATTTAATGAGATATTCAAAATAAAAAAATGGTCCAATAGTTGCTATTGTTGCAATATTTACTTGACATATGGATAAAGATTAAACAATATTTTGATCTAGTTTTGAAAATTTGATTATATCTTTACTCTCGATAGACATAAAACAAAGAATTTTCACCCAGTAGGATCAACATATACATATATAGCAACTGAGTGTAGACATATAACATTATTAATAGAATAAAAAAAAATTCTATTTTAAGTCTATTAAGATTATACAAGATAAAAATACCTATTAGTATTTAGTAATTAAATTAAAATATATAATTATACTAAATACATTCTTTTAAATTATGATAAAAAAATTTAAGAATATTTGTTCTTTATTTCTTTATAATGTATAAAATGCACAATATTTTATAAAGATTACTGAAAACACAATTTGATAAGGAATTCAATAGATCCTTTTGTATGATTTACAAGTTCCTTTTTAGAATCTTTTATTATGTGGAATGTTTTTGAATCCATCTTTTAACATTTAGACATGGATTATTTGTAGCCTATTGATATATGGCAATGAGAACATTGTCCATTTACCTATTAAATATATTTTACAGTTTTTCACCATCGAATATTTACTATACAGCAATGTGTAACTGATTTACCATGCAGTAGTGAAAAAATGTTTAATTTGGATTAAAATATTAAAAAATATATCATTACAATTTTCTTTCCAATTTATTTTAATAAATAAAATGAAAAATATTATACTGGAAATGTAAATACATTTTTATTCTTCAGATATGTAGATTTGGAATTGATATTTGTGCCATGCATTTTAGATTTTCTAAAGGATATAAAAATCTAAATAGTGCGTACAAATTACAATTCAAAATATTAATTTAATTAGCAAATATTTATAGAAATAGATATAAAATTTCAACTTACCCTGGAATTTTTTGTTACTTGGAAATTTTCTCTGGGTATATTATATATCCAATTATTTAGAAGATCTTCATCTTTGGGAAATCTGAATAGCGAAACTTTAGGTCCTCCTTCATAATTGCCCCTACAGGATACTACAGAGCACTTATAGGGCATCTTAAAATTATTCACCTATAATATATCCAGAAAAATATATTTATATTCACACTGAAATAAGCAGAAGCAAAAACATGTGCAATCATCTTAATGTTAGGGTTACGAAAATAGTGCCATCCACCAGCCTCTGGAAATATACGTCACGCATTTTGAGGTCACGTGAGAGCCGGCTTTCCGCTGAGAGAAGGTGTTGGTAGAACTGGTTCTTAAACAAAAGCCCCTTCGCATTACTCGTCGTATAACATGCAACTCAGTTTATTTATTAAACTTTTTCAATAAAATAAGACTATAAAAATTTATTAATAAATAAAACTTTCTTGTAAATATCCGGTGATGATTTTTTAAAATATCGAAGTTTATTATCAAAAAACCTCGTTCTTCTTGAAAAAAAAAAAAAGCTGGAAACTCACCAAAGAGAACATTCCCTTAGAAATCGGTGAAAAAGGAGACTATTTCTAGAAATATCAACTACAAATAACCTATTGGAGATACCGTCCGAGCCGAAAGCATGTTTACTGCCGATTTTGCATTCCGACTTCAACAGTCTAACTAATGCAGCCTGATATTTAGATACAATACTTTTATTGTCGTGATGATTTTGAAGTATCCAATAACGAACTTTTTTTTCATCACTCCAAATGTTTTTTCTAACTAAACCAAATAATTGTAATATCATTGTAATTTATCGTCATTTCACTTAAAAGCTTACTCTGTATTAATTAATCGTCATTCATAATCTTTTCCCATAATTTTCTAATGGTTTGATTATTTTTTTGCGGTCCCCCCTTTGTTTGACTAAATGGCGAATCCGCTATTTCGTTCAAACTGTCCGCCATGTTTTTTTTTGAGGATTTCAGGAAGAAAGGCCGGACTAAGTTTGAATGACAGCTTCCTTGTCCAATGAAAGGCGGCGACGCAAGGAAAGGATTGAAACGCTTACGCCGTCCCCAGCTTCTGAGCCTATCCGGCTGGCAAAATCTACTGAATCCTAGCCGTGCAACAGCATCCGCTCAACGTCGAAACCATCGGCCCCGACACCCGGGCCAGCACCCAGCCCCCCCCCCCCCCCCCGTGTTAGTAGGGCTTTTCGATACTCCTTAAACCAGCCCATATGCTACTTAATACCGCTCGCCCCTCGGCATACGATCAGAGACATCAAGGAGCAAATCTGCACCATACCCAATTTAGTCCAAATTAAATGGCAGCCACCATAATGTTCTCTACATCACTCTCCCACTTTATTAAAAATAAGTTTACATCAATTTACAGCTGATCTGTACCAATCGTTCAGGGAAATAAACAATTACAATTTACAGCTTAGAATATATTTAATATAGTCAACAACAACTGTACAACTCGTACAGCAATAGAATAACAAGGAACACACAAATAAGCATGCAGTCACAAATCGTGACTGCAAAGAAGCGACAAGCATATGGAATTCATAAATTAATTAACGTTGCAAATACAAACTGCGACAAATATAATCATTAAAGCCAAATGAACAAACAAAAGGCAAAACGAAAGCACACAGCAAGCAAAAAGCAACAGAAAAACAGCTATCGAAGAGGTTCATAGGGACCATAATCAGTTCTCTCAACAATCCGCTCCATCTCAAAGTGGTAGCATCTGCAGCCAACTCTCGTTGGCATATGTCCAGTATCAACTTCTATCTTGGTCTTCACTCGATATCTTTCACAATTCCAACAGACCATTTCCTTCTTGCATGGGTCTGTCCCATGCGATTTCTCTGAACAAACTTTACAAACTTCAAATTTCCACAATATTTCGCCACGTGTCCAAATCTCCAACATCGATAACAAATTACTGGTTTTAGATAATCCTTCCAGTCGTACCTCATCCAGCCAATTTTAATTTTCTTTAACTGTTCCATTTTCCGGTATACATCACCCTTCATGCTAAGTATCCAATTTTCGCCTTGACTGGCCTTATAAGAAGGCATCACTTCGATGTTAGCACTGTCAAGCTCCACATTTTGCTTCTTCATATTTTCTAATAGTTCCTCCTTCTTATACTGCTCTTTAACTCCAAATATAATAATTCGAGGATCCTTTTTCTTAGGCTTCATAACATCATATGTTGAGTGCTCATCATATATTAATTCCTCAGTCTCTTTCACCTGCTTTATTAAAATGTCCAACTCATCCTTAGTTTCCGTACCAATCACAATACCCTTGTTCCATATCTTGCGACAAGTTTTAATGCCTATTCCAAGCTTCTCGGGCTTGATCCATTTCTTCACCTCTTCTTTAACATTTTCTGGATCCGTTTTCATTAAGGGATACAGAGCCACCTCATTCCTTCCTTCTCCTTTAGCCAGCTTCACCGCCTTCTTAATTACCGCCGGTCTCCTCTTAGCCACCTCTGCAAAGCTTTTTTTTTCTCTCTCTTCGTACATACTCAAGCGTCCCCTCAGGAACTAAATAACTTTCTGTTGTTCAAGAATTGAGCCAATAATATCGGAAATGCCCTCATTTATCTGTCGCTTAGCATCATTCGTGAACTTCGACGTGCTAATTGCATTAGCCTACCGCTTATGTCTAAGCTTAATCAAATCTTCTGTCAACACTCTCAGCTCTTCCGTATTTTCCATTTCGCCCCAAAAGTTGAAACTGATCCCCACGCTCCTCCGGCGTTAGCGAACTACCTGACGGTAGAACCCCAGGGCCCACCACGTGGAGGTGCCGGAGGTTGAATTTAGAATTCAGAATTCAATAAATCTTCAAACTCACAAAAACTTGCGAAAATCACAAAGACGTGCCAATAATTGTGTTCCAAACTACCTAATCGTAATCACACAACTTAACTTTAATGAGAGCGTGGGGTGGGCCCCGGCGACGCAAGGAAAGACAAAGAAGCCGGAAGTGTTTCGAGGAGAGTTGGGATCATTATCGGTGGAGAGAGCGAGTAGAAGGGACAAAGGTTCTTCACTCGCGGTGACGCCGAACGTGCTGTAAATTCTAAGATACACCGACGGGTAATGAGAATCCGAAGAAACTCCGTGGAGATGCGCTCCAGTTATTGTACATAATACCTTCTATCTATCAACTTTTTGCGGACTGAATTCTTTAATCAAAACAGAACTGGATGTAAAAATAATACGCCACAAATAAAATTTTGTTTTCTTAGAATTTAGAGAGAAAAAAAAATTGAGAAATTGGATTGGACTGCTCGTGTTAAATCAAAAGGACTCGCGTAAAAATAGAATGAAATATTTTTTTGAATTCGTGTTAAATCAAATTCGTGTAAAAAAGGTACGTGCAAAAACAGAATTAGGTATATATAAGAAAAGATACAACCTTTGTGCTCGAGGAATAAACAGGAAAACCAACGTAAATAAAGCACAAATAGCAATAAGATGCAATTATTTTGCATACGGCCGTTTCGAAGCTACAAAGGAGCTTCTTCATCAGTGCAACGAACTTAGTGGCAGCTCAAAAAAAAGTCGAAGACTAAGCGACCAGACCAGTGCACACGCACTTAAATAACCCGCGCGTGCCGAGCACGAAGCAGCGGAGAGACCGGAATAAGGGCAAGCAGCGCCATCTAGAGGCAAAAAGAGGGGAAAATTGAAAAACAGGCCAACACAGCTAAATAAACCCTTTCCAAAATTGAGGAAAAACAGGGGTGCTTGACAAAACACCGACGGGATACACCAAATTAACTAAAAAAAAAAAAACACACCGCCGGATACGCCGACGCATTAAAAGATACACCGACGGATTAACCAAAGAACTCGAATTTTTAAAAATGTGATAATGTTCCCAGAAATCAAGATCGGCAGGCGAGTGACATTTCTGAATAATGGAGGCAGAAGAAAAGTCAAATCGGCGATTCAAAGTCCAGGCGTGTTGAGCAATGGACGAGCGATTTAATTCTTGCTTTTTACATAACTCTCGAGTTCCTTCAAGCGGAATTTAAGAGCACGCTTGGTTTGTCCAATATAAGAAAGGCCACACTGGCAAGAAACCGGGTAGATACCCCAGCTATTTAAGCGACCAATGGGGTGTTTGAGGTCCGAAAAAGATATTTTATTGACCGGAGAGAAAATAACCTAAATTTCAAACCTTTTAAGAATTTTAGCGAATTGATGACTGATCTTGGAAAAGAAGGGAAAAACAACCGACAGGTTCGGCTTTGAAATACAGCTTTTTTGGACCGGTTTAGACAATTTCTTATAAATGGAATCAACAATATTAGAGGCATAGCCGCAGTCCACCCTCAGATAATCAAGCTCGGAGCACAATAGTTCAGGACTGGAGCAAATGTTCAACGCCCGATGGACAAACGTGTTGAAACAAGCAATTTTTGACTGGGAGGATGGGCAGAAAGCCTATGTGGGGGAAGAGACACGGCAGAGGGCTTGCGGAAGACAGCAGTCTGAAAAACCTCGTCACTGCGGATAACAAGCACATCCAAGAAAGGTAAGCGATTATTACACTCTTCCTCACACGTAAATTGTATACAAGGATCAATAGAATTCATGACAGAGAGCACGCGATCGATGTCGGAGTTATTCTGGTCCAATAAGACAAAACAGTCATCAACATAGCGAACATAGAAATTAAACTTTAATTTGTCAAATAGTTTAATATCAAAATAATGCAACAGAGAATATTACTATGGCATAAGAAGAGATTTCGCATAAATCCTACATTCTCACCCTATCCTGATAAAGTGTCGTGTCCTCTCGGCTATAAATAGCACACAAGTTAAAAGTACACTCAAATAAAACATATTTGGTCAACGCTCGAACCAAGAATTGAGACTAAAATAATGCAATTAACCCTGAAATGATTAAAAACAGTTAGAGCATAATCATTATTAACTGAGTATAGCAAGGAAAAACTAAACAACAATTATCAGTTCAAATCACCACACAGTATACACAAAATTAAAACTTATCTAAAAAAATATTACCAAAACACTCAGTTTTTGAAGAATTGATAAAATATAATGAAATTAACTCTTGAATGAATAAAAACAGTTAGAACCCAACCAATATTAATTAAGTATTGGTCAACGCTCGAACCAAGAATTGAGACTAAAATAATGTAATTTACCCTCAAATGATTAAAAACAGTTAGAGCCTAATCATTATTAACTGAGTATATCAAGGAAAAACTAAACAACAATTATCAGTTCAAATCACCACACAGTATACACAAAATTAAAACTTATCTAAAAAAATTACCAAAACACTAATTTTTTGAAGAATTCATAAAAATAATGAAATTAACTCTTGAATGAATAAAAAAAGTTAGAGCCCAACCAATATTAATTAAGTATTAGAGAGAAAGGTTAATTAAACAATAACAGCACAAAGTACTACACAAGAATATACCATATGAAAAATATTACTAAAACACTCATTACTCGTTAAGAATATTGCTAATGACCCAATGAATAAAAGTTCGACCCTTGAGTAATCTAAAACACACTAATCATTTTCTTTTTCTAACAGTTTTCTTTTTTTCCTCTTACTAAAATTCCTCTCGAATTCTACACATTCATTGCGAGCATTTTGTTCTCGTGATCTAGTCTTTAGAACTAAAAAGTTTGTAGGGTCAATGAAAATCTTTGTAGGGCACTCTTTAGTTATATAATACACCACAGCCTTTGATTTCACCACTCTCTCGAGCATTACGATTGCAGCAGTTTTCTCCTCTATTTCAGCACGAATTTCATCACATTGAGTCTCTAAGTTTTGTGATTCTCCACTAGTTTCTGCAGCGGTTTGACCACACACTCGGACTGAAGTCGTACATTTATCGTACGTAATGTTAGTTTCAATATTGGACTTATCTAGCCCGTTGCTACAAACAGATAAGTTGTCCTTTGACGGCTTTGACTTCTCCGTCTCGCTAACATGCCGTCCAGAAGCACCTATCTCACTTTCTGTGTCATTCACATCTTTCTTGTGTTCACACGTATTGAAGGAGCGAAAATCACTCTTTGATTCCTCCATCTCGATAACATGACGTTTCGAAACACCACTTTCACTACCTATGTTATTCACATCTTTCTTGTGTTCACACGTATTGAAGGAGCGCAAATCACTCTTTGATTCCTCCACCTCGATAACATAACGTTTCGAAACACCACTTTCACTACCTATGTTATTCACATCTTTCTCGTGTTCACACGTATTGAAGGAACGCAAATCACTCTTTGATTCCTCCACCTCGATAACATGACGTTTCGAAACACCACTTTCACTACCTATGTTATTCACATCTTTCTCGTGTTCACACGTATTGAAGGAGCGCAAATCACTCTTTGATTCCTCCACCTCGATAACATGACGTTTCGAAACACCACTTTCACTACCTATGTTATTCACATCTTTCTTGTGTTCACACGTATTGAAGGAGCGCAAATCACTCTTTGATTCCTCCACCTCGATAACATGACGTTTCGAAACACCACTTTCACTACCTATGTTATTCACATCTTTCTCGTGTTCACACGTATTGAAGGAGCGCAAATCATTAATTTGTTCATGGCTTCGCTGCTCGGAATATTCGCAAGGATTATTCAGCATTTCAGGTGCCACATCCGACTTTAAATTAGAATCAACAGGCAGCTCTTGATACACAACAAGAATTTTCTGTGTATTCCCATTTGTAGAGGGCTCCGTTTTAACTATATCAGGGATCGGCAACCCCATCTTCCTATACTCTAAGGCCGTCTGCACACGGGGCAACTCAAAAGAAACTGATAACTGACTCGAATCACAAACCAGTCCGTGATGAGTCGTAACCTATGTAATTGAATGGAGCCACGCACACGGCGCAACTGGTTACAAACCCTGTCGACGGGTTTGTAACCAGTTGCGCCGTGTGCGTGGCTCCATTCAATTACATAGGTTACGACTCATCACGGACTGGTTTGTGATTCGAGTCAGTTATCAGTTTCTTTTAAGTCGCCCCGTGTGCAGACGGCCTTAGTGAAGCTCTTTTTTCATTCTCTGTATCTCTAGTTTCTTTTCCTCTATCTCTATTTTAACTTTTTCTCTATATTCACGTTCCTCACGGTCTTCCACTACTGTCTGTATAAAACTACTGACAAAGTCAGGGTCAGTTTTCTAGTCCTCGCAATTTTCAATCAAGCCTTTCAGATCATTGCAATCCATCCCTGGAGTTGGATCTAAGCAGAGCTCATAACATACTATGAAGAAATCCTCTTCTATGGCACTTCCAAGCATTTTGTTTTTCTCAAGCAAATCAAAATTTTCACAGAAGGTATCACGAATTCACTTCAAAATGACGAAATCAATTGTCCACAGAGTTCACCCGGGCCGGGTGCCCAAAAATGCAGAGTTTCCTGTCTACGTAGCTGGCTGGCATCTAGGGGTGTCCATTAATTACACACTTGAGTCAAAAATACGCTACACTTTGTAGAACTCAACAACTATTTATTAATGGAGATAGCAGTTACCAGATGCCGGAGAGCCTACTTTTACTGTCTCCGGTGCAATATAACAATAATCACGGGATAGCCTAGCGCAATGCTTCGCTTCCCTTCAACAGAACAAAAGATCGGCCAGCCTTCTCGCTCCTGTCAAATACACTACAACGCAGGCCTTGACTCGCCCCGTTGGAATTACAATCTCTCCCTCTCTCTCGTGCCTCTCGAACGGTGTCCAAAACACAACCTTTCACTATGGAGGTCTGTCCCTGTCACCCCCGTGCACAGGGCATTTTTAACACCACGCTTCGGATTGCCTCCAAGCCGGGGTCATTCAACCCTCGACTGTCCCCTCAAGAATGTCGCAGGAAGAAGGGCTAGGTGAGTCTCTAGCTACGCATAGCAACAGAGAATATTACTATGGCATAAGAAGAGATTTCGCATAAATCCTACATATATATATATATATATATATATATATATATATATATATATATATATGTGTGTGTGTGTGTGTGTGTGTGTGTGTGTGTGTGTGTGTGTGCGTGTGTGTCAAAATTTTGACGCATTTTGTTACTTTTCTTTTTAACTATTTATCGCTTGCCCAAGCGATAAATAGTGGGTTTGGCACGCTACAAAAATTATAACTCGTGACGACGGACGGTTTTAGCGTCTGAAATTTTGCTTTCTGGAAGACCGTTGTGGAGGAACTTAATCCTACGTTAAAAGATAATAAAAACAATGCACGACAACAAAAGTCGGCTACAGTAATATTCCATGAACTCGGTAAGTCCCTCGCTTCACAATAACGATCGGAAAGGGAAATCTTTCGATGAAGCAGGACACCGAAGCAGGTGAGTCTCATCCACCGTCTCACGAATATCGCAGAGCCCGCAGAAAGGATCAGCGACGATTTTGAGGCGTAACAGATAATTTGATAAATAGCCGTGGCCGGTTGCCAGGCGGAATTCAGCAGCAGCCGTACGCCTTGGCCACTTAGGGATGTCTTTGATTCTAATCCACGAGGGCTTTAGATTGCTGTTTTCAAAGAGCTGTTGTTGGATGGCTTCATTGACTGACTTACGGATAAGGCGTTTGAGAGGTGCTAAAAGGAACATTAGCATTGGAAATTTTCAAAATGGATGCCAGGCCTCTGGGCCAGGAGATCAGCAGACTCGTTGCCAGAGACTCCGAAGCGGCTCGGGATCCATTGTAAAAAGACATGTTTATGATGGCTGCTTTAGCACCGAAGGAGCTTCCTACACTCAAGGATGTGAGGTGTATTATAAGAATCAACTACTTGGATCCGCCAAAACATGATGGCAGGATAGTAAATAAATGCACAAATTCACAAATTATGCTCAACATATCAATGCCAAATGTTGAAAATCATAATACAGGTGTCCGGGCTAAAAGTATCCAAAAGTTATGGCTTATTTTTACGGAACTACCCATTATAATTTAAAAAAATTATTCAAATGGAAAGAACATCGCACCAAATTTTAATATCAATCATAAATTTCGATCATAGTATCATATATTTCGACGTGTGCACCTTTTGTAGCACGACAAACGTCTAAATGGTAATCCAGTTCTCTCCAAATGTTTCGTAGCATATCAGCAGATATTACACGCATTGCTTGAATGATGCGCTTCTTCAGCTGATCCACAGTTTCAATTTTTTACTTATACACAACAGATTTCATGAATCTCCAAGCAATTCGTGTAATAACTCCTGATATGCTACGAAACACTTGGAGAGAGCTGGATTACCATTTAGACGTTAGTCGTGCTAAAAAAGGTGCACGCATCGAAATCTATGGTACTATCATCGAAATTTAAGATTGATATCAAAACATGGTGAGATGTTCTTTCTATTTAAATTTTTAAAAATTCTAATGAGTAATTCCGTAAAAATTAGTCATAACTTTTGGATACTTTTAGCCCGGACACTCTATGTAAAGAATTGAGAAATACACTTAAAAAATTACTATTGAACCCAATAAAAAGAAATAGGGTTACTAAATGGCGCGAATTAAATATTTTCTGTCAGGTTTAATTCTTTATCTCAGAAACATAATTAAGAATAAAAATGGCAGAGATAGAGCTGGAGAGATTCCTGGAATAAACAAATTAACCTGTTTATACGGCCTCGTGCTTAATTAGTATCTAAAGCCAGATTTAAACATGTCACTGAACATGCGCAGAAAGCAATTTTTAATTGTAAATCATCGCTCATTGATAGAAATTGCGGTCACAAAAACCAAATTTGATACATCTATAGATTAAAATCTTTCGTTTAAGACCAAAATGAAGTAAATTGATGCAGCAGTTCTCTCACGGATTGCCCAAATAATCGGCTTAGGAAGTTAAATACAGGGTGTCCCATAAATGCCGCCCAAACTCTGCACAGCCAGATTCCTCGTTGGGAGTACATAAAAAATGCCCAAAGAACTGTAACTGTACGACCCACAATTTTCGAGAAAAATACGAAAAACAAAATATGACGTCACATCCCGTGCAAGGAAAAAAAAACACTTTATTTGACACAACAGCAGTATTTGAAAATATTTATAAAGGCAGATGTCCAAAGTGTCCGCCGGGCATATCAAGGGAGGCTTGAGCGCGGCGTGGAATGGATGGCTGCACACGTCGCAGCAGCGCGGTGTCCACCGAAGTACAAGCAGCATGCAGACGAGCAACTAAGTTCGTTTTTGTAGTCACTACGTCTCGATACACCAATTCCTTCAGATGGCCCCATAGGAAAAAATCCAACATCATCCTACATCTGTCTTTATAAATATTCGCAAATACTCTCGATGTGTCAAATAAAGTGCTTTTTTTCTTGCACCGGATGTGACGTCATACTTTGTTTTTCGTATTTTTCTCGAAAACTATGGGTCGTACAGGTACAGTTCTTTGGGCATTTTTTATGTACTCCCAACGAGGAATTTGTCTGTGCAAAGTTTGGGCGGCATTTATGGGACACTCTGTATATTGATTGCATGTATCCTAGTCTTTAAGAAACAGATTTTGAAGAGTGGGCTTGAAAAGTTTGTTATTATTTAGATTTAGTTTTTCATCTCGTAACAGGGATAAAAGAGAATTTCACTTTTATCTCATCCCTAAGATGAAGGGACCGCCCCATGGATTCCACCAGAGATTCTGCAGGCTGTAGACCGATCCATTCGAAGGATCAACAGATCAGGCTCTGCCAACCAGCATCCTGCAGCTTCCGGAATGTTAGCAACCGGTGCTAAAAATTTTGGATACTTTCATCGCGGGATTTATACCAACGGGTGCTAATAATTTGTCGCATCGTATTGATGGAAGGAAAAAGCTTGTGTGTATACTGTGGCTGATGTGTTTGCTCTCTGGGGCTGGGAAGTGCTCTACCATTCCCCATATACCCCGGACATAATTCTCTGTGACTTTGATCTCATCCCCAAGATGAAGGAACCGCTCCATGGATTCCACCAGAGATTCTGCAGGCTGTAGACCGATCCATTCGAAGGATCAACAGATCAGGCTCTGCCAACCAGCATCCTGCAGCTTCCGGAATGTTAGCAACCGGTGCTAAAAATTTTGGATACTTTCATCGCGGGATTTATACCAACGGGTGCTAATAATTTGTCGCATCGTATTGATGGAAGGAAAAAGCTTGTGTGTATACTGTGGCTGATGTGTTTGCTCTCTGGGGCTGGGAAGTGCTCTACCATTCCCCATATACCCCGGACATAATTCTCTGTGACTTTGATCTCATCCCCAAGATGAAGGAACCGCTCCATGGATTCCACCAGAGATTCTGCAGGCTGTAGACCGATCCATTCGAAGGATCAACAGATCAGGCTCTGCCAACCAGCATCCTGCAGCTTCCGGAATGTTAGCAACCGGTGCTAAAAATTTTGGATACTTTCATCGCGGGATTTATACCAACGGGTGCTAATAATTTGTCGCATCGTATTGATGGAAGGAAAAAGCTTGTGTGTATACTGTGGCTGATGTGTTTGCTCTCTGGGGCTGGGAAGTGCTCTACCATTCCCCATATACCCCGGACATAATTCTCTGTGACTTTGATCTCATCCCCAAGATGAAGGAACCGCTCCATGGATTCCACCAGAGATTCTGCAGGCTGTAGACCGATCCATTCGAAGGATCAACAGATCAGGCTCTGCCAACCAGCATCCTGCAGCTTCCGGAATGTTAGCAACCGGTGCTAAAAATTTTGGATACTTTCATCGCGGGATTTATACCAACGGGTGCTAATAATTTGTCGCATCGTATTGATGGAAGGAAAAAGCTTGTGTGTATACTGTGGCTGATGTGTTTGCTCTCTGGGGCTGGGAAGTGCTCTACCATTCCCCATATACCCCGGACATAATTCTCTGTGACTTTGATCTCATCCCCAAGATGAAGGAACCGCTCCATGGATTCCACCAGAGATTCTGCAGGCTGTAGACCGATCCATTCGAAGGATCAACAGATCAGGCTCTGCCAACCAGCATCCTGCAGCTTCCGGAATGTTAGCAACCGGTGCTAAAAATTTTGGATACTTTCATCGCGGGATTTATACCAACGGGTGCTAATAATTTGTCGCATCGTATTGATGGAAGGAAAAAGCTTGTGTGTATACTGTGGCTGATGTGTTTGCTCTCTGGGGCTGGGAAGTGCTCTACCATTCCCCATATACCCCGGACATAATTCTCTGTGACTTTGATCTCATCCCCAAGATGAAGGAACCGCTCCATGGATTCCACCAGAGATTCTGCAGGCTGTAGACCGATCCATTCGAAGGATCAACAGATCAGGCTCTGCCAACCAGCATCCTGCAGCTTCCGGAATGTTAGCAACCGGTGCTAAAAATTTTGGATACTTTCATCGCGGGATTTATACCAACGGGTGCTAATAATTTGTCGCATCGTATTGATGGAAGGAAAAAGCTTGTGTGTATACTGTGGCTGATGTGTTTGCTCTCTGGGGCTGGGAAGTGCTCTACCATTCCCCATATACCCCGGACATAATTCTCTGTGACTTTGATCTCATCCCCAAGATGAAGGAACCGCTCCATGGATTCCACCAGAGATTCTGCAGGCTGTAGACCGATCCATTCGAAGGATCAACAGATCAGGCTCTGCCAACCAGCATCCTGCAGCTTCCGGAATGTTAGCAACCGGTGCTAAAAATTTTGGATACTTTCATCGCGGGATTTATACCAACGGGTGCTAATAATTTGTCGCATCGTATTGATGGAAGGAAAAAGCTTGTGTGTATACTGTGGCTGATGTGTTTGCTCTCTGGGGCTGGGAAGTGCTCTACCATTCCCCATATACCCCGGACATAATTCTCTGTGACTTTGATCTCATCCCCAAGATGAAGGAACCGCTCCATGGATTCCACCAGAGATTCTGCAGGCTGTAGACCGATCCATTCGAAGGATCAACAGATCAGGCTCTGCCAACCAGCATCCTGCAGCTTCCGGAATGTTAGCAACCGGTGCTAAAAATTTTGGATACTTTCATCGCGGGATTTATACCAACGGGTGCTAATAATTTGTCGCATCGTATTGATGGAAGGAAAAAGCTTGTGTGTATACTGTGGCTGATGTGTTTGCTCTCTGGGGCTGGGAAGTGCTCTACCATTCCCCATATACCCCGGACATAATTCTCTGTGACTTTGATCTCATCCCCAAGATGAAGGAACCGCTCCATGGATTCCACCAGAGATTCTGCAGGCTGTAGACCGATCCATTCGAAGGATCAACAGATCAGGCTCTGCCAACCAGCATCCTGCAGCTTCCGGAATGTTAGCAACCGGTGCTAAAAATTTTGGATACTTTCATCGCGGGATTTATACCAACGGGTGCTAATAATTTGTCGCATCGTATTGATGGAAGGAAAAAGCTTGTGTGTATACTGTGGCTGATGTGTTTGCTCTCTGGGGCTGGGAAGTGCTCTACCATTCCCCATATACCCCGGACATAATTCTCTGTGACTTTGATCTCATCCCCAAGATGAAGGAACCGCTCCATGGATTCCACCAGAGATTCTGCAGGCTGTAGACCGATCCATTCGAAGGATCAACAGATCAGGCTCTGCCAACCAGCATCCTGCAGCTTCCGGAATGTTAGCAACCGGTGCTAAAAATTTTGGATACTTTCATCGCGGGATTTATACCAACGGGTGCTAATAATTTGTCGCATCGTATTGATGGAAGGAAAAAGCTTGTGTGTATACTGTGGCTGATGTGTTTGCTCTCTGGGGCTGGGAAGTGCTCTACCATTCCCCATATACCCCGGACATAATTCTCTGTGACTTTGATCTCATCCCCAAGATGAAGGAACCGCTCCATGGATTCCACCAGAGATTCTGCAGGCTGTAGACCGATCCATTCGAAGGATCAACAGATCAGGCTCTGCCAACCAGCATCCTGCAGCTTCCGGAATGTTAGCAACCGGTGCTAAAAATTTTGGATACTTTCATCGCGGGATTTATACCAACGGGTGCTAATAATTTGTCGCATCGTATTGATGGAAGGAAAAAGCTTGTGTGTATACTGTGGCTGATGTGTTTGCTCTCTGGGGCTGGGAAGTGCTCTACCATTCCCCATATACCCCGGACATAATTCTCTGTGACTTTGATCTCATCCCCAAGATGAAGGAACCGCTCCATGGATTCCACCAGAGATTCTGCAGGCTGTAGACCGATCCATTCGAAGGATCAACAGATCAGGCTCTGCCAACCAGCATCCTGCAGCTTCCGGAATGTTAGCAACCGGTGCTAAAAATTTTGGATACTTTCATCGCGGGATTTATACCAACGGGTGCTAATAATTTGTCGCATCGTATTGATGGAAGGAAAAAGCTTGTGTGTATACTGTGGCTGATGTGTTTGCTCTCAGGGGCTGGGAAGTGCTCTACCATCCCCATACTCCCCCGACTTAAGTCTCTGTGACTTGGATCTCATCCCCAAGATGAAGGAACCGCTCCATGGATTCCACCAGATATTCTGCAGGCTGTAGACCGATCCATTCGAAGGATCAACAGATCAGGCTCTGCCAACCAGCATCCTGCAGCTTCCGGAATGTTAGCAACCGGTGCTAAAAATTTTGGATACTTTCATCGCGGGATTTATACCAACGGGTGCTAATAATTTGTCGCATCGTATTGATGGAAGGAAAAAGCTTGTGTGTATACTGTGGCTGATGTGTTTGCTCTCTGGGGCTGGGAAGTGCTCTACCATTCCCCATATACCCCGGACATAATTCTCTGTGACTTTGATCTCATCCCCAAGATGAAGGAACCGCTCCATGGATTCCACCAGAGATTCTGCAGGCTGTAGACCGATCCATTCGAAGGATCAACAGATCAGGCTCTGCCAACCAGCATCCTGCAGCTTCCGGAATGTTAGCAACCGGTGCTAAAAATTTTGGATACTTTCATCGCGGGATTTATACCAACGGGTGCTAATAATTTGTCGCATCGTATTGATGGAAGGAAAAAGCTTGTGTGTATACTGTGGCTGATGTGTTTGCTCTCTGGGGCTGGGAAGTGCTCTACCATTCCCCATATACCCCGGACATAATTCTCTGTGACTTTGATCTCATCCCCAAGATGAAGGAACCGCTCCATGGATTCCACCAGAGATTCTGCAGGCTGTAGACCGATCCATTCGAAGGATCAACAGATCAGGCTCTGCCAACCAGCATCCTGCAGCTTCCGGAATGTTAGCAACCGGTGCTAAAAATTTTGGATACTTTCATCGCGGGATTTATACCAACGGGTGCTAATAATTTGTCGCATCGTATTGATGGAAGGAAAAAGCTTGTGTGTATACTGTGGCTGATGTGTTTGCTCTCTGGGGCTGGGAAGTGCTCTACCATTCCCCATATACCCCGGACATAATTCTCTGTGACTTTGATCTCATCCCCAAGATGAAGGAACCGCTCCATGGATTCCACCAGAGATTCTGCAGGCTGTAGACCGATCCATTCGAAGGATCAACAGATCAGGCTCTGCCAACCAGCATCCTGCAGCTTCCGGAATGTTAGCAACCGGTGCTAAAAATTTTGGATACTTTCATCGCGGGATTTATACCAACGGGTGCTAATAATTTGTCGCATCGTATTGATGGAAGGAAAAAGCTTGTGTGTATACTGTGGCTGATGTGTTTGCTCTCTGGGGCTGGGAAGTGCTCTACCATTCCCCATATACCCCGGACATAATTCTCTGTGACTTTGATCTCATCCCCAAGATGAAGGAACCGCTCCATGGATTCCACCAGAGATTCTGCAGGCTGTAGACCGATCCATTCGAAGGATCAACAGATCAGGCTCTGCCAACCAGCATCCTGCAGCTTCCGGAATGTTAGCAACCGGTGCTAAAAATTTTGGATACTTTCATCGCGGGATTTATACCAACGGGTGCTAATAATTTGTCGCATCGTATTGATGGAAGGAAAAAGCTTGTGTGTATACTGTGGCTGATGTGTTTGCTCTCTGGGGCTGGGAAGTGCTCTACCATTCCCCATATACCCCGGACATAATTCTCTGTGACTTTGATCTCATCCCCAAGATGAAGGAACCGCTCCATGGATTCCACCAGAGATTCTGCAGGCTGTAGACCGATCCATTCGAAGGATCAACAGATCAGGCTCTGCCAACCAGCATCCTGCAGCTTCCGGAATGTTAGCAACCGGTGCTAAAAATTTTGGATACTTTCATCGCGGGATTTATACCAACGGGTGCTAATAATTTGTCGCATCGTATTGATGGAAGGAAAAAGCTTGTGTGTATACTGTGGCTGATGTGTTTGCTCTCTGGGGCTGGGAAGTGCTCTACCATTCCCCATATACCCCGGACATAATTCTCTGTGACTTTGATCTCATCCCCAAGATGAAGGAACCGCTCCATGGATTCCACCAGAGATTCTGCAGGCTGTAGACCGATCCATTCGAAGGATCAACAGATCAGGCTCTGCCAACCAGCATCCTGCAGCTTCCGGAATGTTAGCAACCGGTGCTAAAAATTTTGGATACTTTCATCGCGGGATTTATACCAACGGGTGCTAATAATTTGTCGCATCGTATTGATGGAAGGAAAAAGCTTGTGTGTATACTGTGGCTGATGTGTTTGCTCTCTGGGGCTGGGAAGTGCTCTACCATTCCCCATATACCCCGGACATAATTCTCTGTGACTTTGATCTCATCCCCAAGATGAAGGAACCGCTCCATGGATTCCACCAGAGATTCTGCAGGCTGTAGACCGATCCATTCGAAGGATCAACAGATCAGGCTCTGCCAACCAGCATCCTGCAGCTTCCGGAATGTTAGCAACCGGTGCTAAAAATTTTGGATACTTTCATCGCGGGATTTATACCAACGGGTGCTAATAATTTGTCGCATCGTATTGATGGAAGGAAAAAGCTTGTGTGTATACTGTGGCTGATGTGTTTGCTCTCTGGGGCTGGGAAGTGCTCTACCATTCCCCATATACCCCGGACATAATTCTCTGTGACTTTGATCTCATCCCCAAGATGAAGGAACCGCTCCATGGATTCCACCAGAGATTCTGCAGGCTGTAGACCGATCCATTCGAAGGATCAACAGATCAGGCTCTGCCAACCAGCATCCTGCAGCTTCCGGAATGTTAGCAACCGGTGCTAAAAATTTTGGATACTTTCATCGCGGGATTTATACCAACGGGTGCTAATAATTTGTCGCATCGTATTGATGGAAGGAAAAAGCTTGTGTGTATACTGTGGCTGATGTGTTTGCTCTCTGGGGCTGGGAAGTGCTCTACCATTCCCCATATACCCCGGACATAATTCTCTGTGACTTTGATCTCATCCCCAAGATGAAGGAACCGCTCCATGGATTCCACCAGAGATTCTGCAGGCTGTAGACCGATCCATTCGAAGGATCAACAGATCAGGCTCTGCCAACCAGCATCCTGCAGCTTCCGGAATGTTAGCAACCGGTGCTAAAAATTTTGGATACTTTCATCGCGGGATTTATACCAACGGGTGCTAATAATTTGTCGCATCGTATTGATGGAAGGAAAAAGCTTGTGTGTATACTGTGGCTGATGTGTTTGCTCTCTGGGGCTGGGAAGTGCTCTACCATTCCCCATATACCCCGGACATAATTCTCTGTGACTTTGATCTCATCCCCAAGATGAAGGAACCGCTCCATGGATTCCACCAGAGATTCTGCAGGCTGTAGACCGATCCATTCGAAGGATCAACAGATCAGGCTCTGCCAACCAGCATCCTGCAGCTTCCGGAATGTTAGCAACCGGTGCTAAAAATTTTGGATACTTTCATCGCGGGATTTATACCAACGGGTGCTAATAATTTGTCGCATCGTATTGATGGAAGGAAAAAGCTTGTGTGTATACTGTGGCTGATGTGTTTGCTCTCTGGGGCTGGGAAGTGCTCTACCATTCCCCATATACCCCGGACATAATTCTCTGTGACTTTGATCTCATCCCCAAGATGAAGGAACCGCTCCATGGATTCCACCAGAGATTCTGCAGGCTGTAGACCGATCCATTCGAAGGATCAACAGATCAGGCTCTGCCAACCAGCATCCTGCAGCTTCCGGAATGTTAGCAACCGGTGCTAAAAATTTTGGATACTTTCATCGCGGGATTTATACCAACGGGTGCTAATAATTTGTCGCATCGTATTGATGGAAGGAAAAAGCTTGTGTGTATACTGTGGCTGATGTGTTTGCTCTCTGGGGCTGGGAAGTGCTCTACCATTCCCCATATACCCCGGACATAATTCTCTGTGACTTTGATCTCATCCCCAAGATGAAGGAACCGCTCCATGGATTCCACCAGAGATTCTGCAGGCTGTAGACCGATCCATTCGAAGGATCAACAGATCAGGCTCTGCCAACCAGCATCCTGCAGCTTCCGGAATGTTAGCAACCGGTGCTAAAAATTTTGGATACTTTCATCGCGGGATTTATACCAACGGGTGCTAATAATTTGTCGCATCGTATTGATGGAAGGAAAAAGCTTGTGTGTATACTGTGGCTGATGTGTTTGCTCTCTGGGGCTGGGAAGTGCTCTACCATTCCCCATATACCCCGGACATAATTCTCTGTGACTTTGATCTCATCCCCAAGATGAAGGAACCGCTCCATGGATTCCACCAGAGATTCTGCAGGCTGTAGACCGATCCATTCGAAGGATCAACAGATCAGGCTCTGCCAACCAGCATCCTGCAGCTTCCGGAATGTTAGCAACCGGTGCTAAAAATTTTGGATACTTTCATCGCGGGATTTATACCAACGGGTGCTAATAATTTGTCGCATCGTATTGATGGAAGGAAAAAGCTTGTGTGTATACTGTGGCTGATGTGTTTGCTCTCTGGGGCTGGGAAGTGCTCTACCATTCCCCATATACCCCGGACATAATTCTCTGTGACTTTGATCTCATCCCCAAGATGAAGGAACCGCTCCATGGATTCCACCAGAGATTCTGCAGGCTGTAGACCGATCCATTCGAAGGATCAACAGATCAGGCTCTGCCAACCAGCATCCTGCAGCTTCCGGAATGTTAGCAACCGGTGCTAAAAATTTTGGATACTTTCATCGCGGGATTTATACCAACGGGTGCTAATAATTTGTCGCATCGTATTGATGGAAGGAAAAAGCTTGTGTGTATACTGTGGCTGATGTGTTTGCTCTCTGGGGCTGGGAAGTGCTCTACCATTCCCCATATACCCCGGACATAATTCTCTGTGACTTTGATCTCATCCCCAAGATGAAGGAACCGCTCCATGGATTCCACCAGAGATTCTGCAGGCTGTAGACCGATCCATTCGAAGGATCAACAGATCAGGCTCTGCCAACCAGCATCCTGCAGCTTCCGGAATGTTAGCAACCGGTGCTAAAAATTTTGGATACTTTCATCGCGGGATTTATACCAACGGGTGCTAATAATTTGTCGCATCGTATTGATGGAAGGAAAAAGCTTGTGTGTATACTGTGGCTGATGTGTTTGCTCTCTGGGGCTGGGAAGTGCTCTACCATTCCCCATATACCCCGGACATAATTCTCTGTGACTTTGATCTCATCCCCAAGATGAAGGAACCGCTCCATGGATTCCACCAGAGATTCTGCAGGCTGTAGACCGATCCATTCGAAGGATCAACAGATCAGGCTCTGCCAACCAGCATCCTGCAGCTTCCGGAATGTTAGCAACCGGTGCTAAAAATTTTGGATACTTTCATCGCGGGATTTATACCAACGGGTGCTAATAATTTGTCGCATCGTATTGATGGAAGGAAAAAGCTTGTGTGTATACTGTGGCTGATGTGTTTGCTCTCTGGGGCTGGGAAGTGCTCTACCATTCCCCATATACCCCGGACATAATTCTCTGTGACTTTGATCTCATCCCCAAGATGAAGGAACCGCTCCATGGATTCCACCAGAGATTCTGCAGGCTGTAGACCGATCCATTCGAAGGATCAACAGATCAGGCTCTGCCAACCAGCATCCTGCAGCTTCCGGAATGTTAGCAACCGGTGCTAAAAATTTTGGATACTTTCATCGCGGGATTTATACCAACGGGTGCTAATAATTTGTCGCATCGTATTGATGGAAGGAAAAAGCTTGTGTGTATACTGTGGCTGATGTGTTTGCTCTCTGGGGCTGGGAAGTGCTCTACCATTCCCCATATACCCCGGACATAATTCTCTGTGACTTTGATCTCATCCCCAAGATGAAGGAACCGCTCCATGGATTCCACCAGAGATTCTGCAGGCTGTAGACCGATCCATTCGAAGGATCAACAGATCAGGCTCTGCCAACCAGCATCCTGCAGCTTCCGGAATGTTAGCAACCGGTGCTAAAAATTTTGGATACTTTCATCGCGGGATTTATACCAACGGGTGCTAATAATTTGTCGCATCGTATTGATGGAAGGAAAAAGCTTGTGTGTATACTGTGGCTGATGTGTTTGCTCTCTGGGGCTGGGAAGTGCTCTACCATTCCCCATATACCCCGGACATAATTCTCTGTGACTTTGATCTCATCCCCAAGATGAAGGAACCGCTCCATGGATTCCACCAGAGATTCTGCAGGCTGTAGACCGATCCATTCGAAGGATCAACAGATCAGGCTCTGCCAACCAGCATCCTGCAGCTTCCGGAATGTTAGCAACCGGTGCTAAAAATTTTGGATACTTTCATCGCGGGATTTATACCAACGGGTGCTAATAATTTGTCGCATCGTATTGATGGAAGGAAAAAGCTTGTGTGTATACTGTGGCTGATGTGTTTGCTCTCTGGGGCTGGGAAGTGCTCTACCATTCCCCATATACCCCGGACATAATTCTCTGTGACTTTGATCTCATCCCCAAGATGAAGGAACCGCTCCATGGATTCCACCAGAGATTCTGCAGGCTGTAGACCGATCCATTCGAAGGATCAACAGATCAGGCTCTGCCAACCAGCATCCTGCAGCTTCCGGAATGTTAGCAACCGGTGCTAAAAATTTTGGATACTTTCATCGCGGGATTTATACCAACGGGTGCTAATAATTTGTCGCATCGTATTGATGGAAGGAAAAAGCTTGTGTGTATACTGTGGCTGATGTGTTTGCTCTCTGGGGCTGGGAAGTGCTCTACCATTCCCCATATACCCCGGACATAATTCTCTGTGACTTTGATCTCATCCCCAAGATGAAGGAACCGCTCCATGGATTCCACCAGAGATTCTGCAGGCTGTAGACCGATCCATTCGAAGGATCAACAGATCAGGCTCTGCCAACCAGCATCCTGCAGCTTCCGGAATGTTAGCAACCGGTGCTAAAAATTTTGGATACTTTCATCGCGGGATTTATACCAACGGGTGCTAATAATTTGTCGCATCGTATTGATGGAAGGAAAAAGCTTGTGTGTATACTGTGGCTGATGTGTTTGCTCTCTGGGGCTGGGAAGTGCTCTACCATTCCCCATATACCCCGGACATAATTCTCTGTGACTTTGATCTCATCCCCAAGATGAAGGAACCGCTCCATGGATTCCACCAGAGATTCTGCAGGGTGTAGACAGCTCCATTCGAAGGATCAACAGATCAGGCGCTGCCAACGACATCCTGCAGCTTCCGGAATGTTAGCAACCGGTGCTAAACAATGGTAGTTGCTAATTCGACGGACTATTAAAGTTTCACCCCTGAATCCATTCTGCATACTTTGTACATACCTGATTGCCAGTCTTTCATAGGGATGGATCGGAAATACTGGACCTGTTACTTTGTAACAGGTATGTCCTAACTGAACTTTGGACCTGTTACCGATTTTCAAAAGTAACAGGTACGGCGTACGTGTTAAACGATAAAATACTCCCGCCAGGCGAATAGAATAGGGCCGCCAGGCGGGGAGCAGGGACGAAATAAGTAAACGCGTATTTTTTCCTACCTCTTACCAGAAAATACTCCCTAGTACGGCGTACGTGTCAAACGATAGAATACTCCCGCCAGGCGGGGAGCGGGGACGAAACGAAATAAGTATACGCGTATTTTTCCGTACCTGTTACCAGAAAATACTCCCTTGCCTAAACGAGTATTTCCACACCCGTTTATACTCTATACTTCTACGTACTACGTAGTACGTAGGAAGGGTCGTCGGGCGCATACAAAACAAATAGACGAGTATTTCTACTTGTCTTGTGACCTTAGGAAACATTCGCCTACCTAAATATTTTGACGTTCGTTTATAACCATTATTTTCCAATAAAATTGGCAGTTGATCTGAATGTCGGTGGACATATTCTTACTTTCTTCTTTATTTTAATTCATGACTATTATTAAATACTAATACACTCAAATACCTTTATAAAAATATTTACTTTCATTGGTTTTGAAATAAAATAACATTCTTGGGTTAATGTTGTTGATAAAATTCACTGATTATTCCTTCTATTATTGGAAATCATTTATGTGTTTTATGACAGGTGAAAAAATTGTATCTGCTCGCTTGTCAGGATTTTGTGAATTAAATTGTTGATGATAATAAAAACGTCTTATAAAAAAAAAATTATTTTATAGCAAACAAGATTATCATTAGCAAAACATAAATATTTTTTAGAATAAACAACTTGGTATATATGTATTTATGGTACAATAGGTATACAGATTTTATAAATAATCAACTGAACAATTGTAGTTTGCACATAAATATTAATTATCCCTTTATGTAAATATAAATTAAACTGTACCTAATACAATTATATTAATATTACAGAAAACAAATTACTAAAATTTTATTGAATAAATTAAAAAAAAGAATATTATTTAATGTTCTAAAAATTAACAGTATTAACAGCTACCTTAATAGTAATACAAACTTTTTGTATCTAAATCAAATAACAAAACTGAATAGGTATTTAAATATAAACGCATTACATTAATTATTACGCATTATTGTTAAAATGTACATGGCATTTGTAAAAATCTTACATTAATCATTAAAAAAGTTGTTACACTTAAATTTTTGTTTTCGTTACTTCTTTGTTTATTTTCTTTATTTATTTTTAGTCTTAAAATAATTGCTCACGATAGACGGTCAATCACTACAGAATTGGTCTATCAGTTTCTATTTTTTTATCAATACAAAATCGCGAAAAGTGAACAATCGCGAAAATCGACGAAAGTGAGATGTCGGTATTGCGCAAAGCTTGTGTCCGTTGATATCCCGTAGATTTGCCGGACGATGGCCGAATGGCTAGAGCGCTGGCTTTCGGTACCAAAGTTTGTGGGTTCGAATCCCACTCTTGGCATGGACGTTTGTAGCCGTTCGGAATCGGCTTTAAGCAGTAGGTCCCGGTCTAATTAGCCCTCGTGTAGCAAAAATGGACCGTAGAGCTCCAAATCAATCCGTTGATATCCCGTAGAGGTAGGTGTCAAGTGGGGAGAAACTGTATGGGTTGTCCCCCCCGCCCCCCCTCTAAGTGCGGGGGGGGGACAGCCATTTGGCCGTCGGCCGGTACAGCTGGTTCAGAATAGGCACTAGACGAATCGGTAACATGTACGGGGTATAGACCTCGGTAAATGAGTATGGAGGGGAGAGAGGGTGACGGGATCACGGGAATGAAACTGGAAGACGAGGTTAGAGTAACAGGTATTTTTTTGGAACTGGATCAGTTGTACCTGTTACTAAAAAATACTCGTATTTGGCATCTCTAGTCTTTCAGTTCCATCCTATGTATAATACTGTAAAAATATACTGGTGAACGTTTATTTAAATTTTCTAATTGCCAAAATACAGGGTGTCCGCTCTGAAATCCAAATGTTATGGCTTATTTTTACGGAACTACCCATTAGAATTTTAAAAAATATTTAAATACTAAGAACATCTGACCAAGTTTTAATATCAATAGATTTCGATGTTTGCACCTTTTGTAGCACGACAAACGTCTAAACGGTAATCCAGCTCTCTTCAAGTTATTAAGACTCCAAGATATTAGAATCCAACTTATTAGACTCTCCAAGTTATTAGACAAATTACTTGAATGATACGCTTTTTCAACTCATTTAAAGTTTCAATACTTTGTTTATACACAAAATTTTTTGCTTATACACTTATAATTCCTGATATGGCACAAACACTTGGAGAGAACTGGATTACCGTTTAGACGTTTGTCGTGCTACATAAGGTGCATAAATCGAAATCTATTGATATTAAAACTTGGTGAAATGTTCTTTCTATATAAATAATCTTTTATTAATTCTAATGCGTAGTTCCGAAAAAGTAAGCCATAAATTTTGGATATTTTTAGCCCGGACATCCTATATTTTATAAAAGGTATTTTGATGATAAGAAATTTTTTTCTAATGCACTTCCTTTTATTCCAATGAGGAAAGAAAAAATAGCCATTTAAAATATTATGAGAAAGCCTTTTTAAAAAATATTTTGATTGCAGACAAAATTTAGTGATTTCCGAATACATAAATGTATCCATTAGACCTAATTCAAAATGTCTATTGTATTTATTTCGAGTATTGAAGCTAAAAAAAGCAATTGGAAGGAAATTTATCGTTTTCGAAATAACCAGTGAAAAACATTTCAAATATTCATCTTTTAAAAATAGTTATATTTCAAAGGCAAACATAATTATTTTTCGTGAAGAATGCGTAATTCAAACGTTTTCAATTTAATATCAAGCAATATGTTAGGTAAAGAATGGTACATTCCCTTTCGTGAAGCAAGTGTAATCATTCTTGTTTTGTAGGAATTTTTAGTAGAGAAATGCCTGTAAGGGGTCTCAAGGGATTCATGATACTAACAGAAAAAATAAATTGAATATTGGAGAGATATAATTCAGCGGCAAAATTCCTAGATACGTCCAGTAATGAACGTATGAAAGAAAATTAGTTGTGTCACATAATTATCATACCTTTATACTTTCAACAAAAGTTTCATCATTCAGAGGTAGATTACAATTTTAGCTTCATAATTTAAAGTCTTAGGCCCTGTTTTTATTAATGACAAATGTGCACGCACGTGCACACACACACACACACACACACATATATATATATATATATAGGGGAGATCCGTGTAATATGGACCCCCTAAGCAAAAATGATCATAAAGCTTAACTTTTTTTTAAATTTAATTTGTTGGCTGCTCATTGCAATTGTATAGCTGCATGGTTCAAACTTGGTAAAGTACTCAAGTAACTATTAATAATTGCAGGAAATAATTTTTTTATTTTCGTGTCAGTGGTCCATATTACACATACGTTCGTGTAATATGGACCACTGACACGAGAATAAAAAGTATGAATAGAATGAAAGACGGATGCAAAAAGCTGTGCTTTTAGTAAATTCATTTCAAGTACAGCAATCATCACAATAAAAGCGCATCGGGTTGGTTATGTTGGAGCAATCTTCATGCACCCATGAGCAGCAAGCATTTCACGCGTCTGATCCAGTCTTCCTCCGTACTCTCTCCGCAGAATGCGCAGAAAGTAAACGGTTCAGTAACTTCATTCGCAGCTGTCTCCTGGCCGGAGGTTCCTGTGGATGTCCCTACTGAGACCCTTGGAGCTGCCTGGCGTTTTCGCTCTGTCGGCTTCTTCTGTGCAAGCATCTCTTTTTTAGCTTTCTTTGTTACTCTTTCCTCTTTCCGACGCTGTAGAATCTCCAGCTTTGGTCGCTTCTTTTTTTTCTGCAACGGCCTTGTTGAAACGGGAGTAAGTCAGCACAATAGCCTCTGAAGTATTTCCCTTTCTCTTTCTTAGGCTTCTTTGTAAGGAATGAGGAAGGGGACTGATGTCTTCCACTGCGAACAAACTACACTCCGCAAACTACAAAATGAAGTTTTATGACTAACGGTAACCGGGATGCTCTCCTGGACTACATCTTCTGAAGTTGGCTCTTCGGAAACAGACGTGTTCTGCTGGACTGTAGAGTCAAGTGTTGCGTCTATGGGGACTACATTTTCTGGCAAGAGGTCGTTGGTCTCCTGATGTGACTCGTAGTGGGGATTTATCAGAAACTTCGGATGGAGCGCAGTCGAAATCATGAAATACATGGCGATTGACAGATCAAATCCCACCTGCACGGAAACCATCGGCAGCGGTTTCAAGAGATGCCGACCGTGCATAAGCCTTTTCACACTTGGAATTGTGAAACGGCCCGTCCAGCATGTTCCCTCATCCATTTTTCCATCTCTTGGGAATAATATACGCTTAATGGATGGAAAAAATCGAGGTCCAAAGGCTGTATTCGATGGGTAGTATGCAAAGGAAGTGATAGTATGATCACCCCTCCTTCTCTGGCCAATTCTATAGCCTCGAGATTTTGAGTGTGGGACACATGTCCATCGAGAATTAACAAAATCTTCCTGTTCTTGTCAGGTTTAGCGAAACTAATGAAATGTTTCATCGATTCACTGGAGAGCTGGATCGTCATACAACCTTTTCCCTAGCATTTGAAAAGAGTTCCTGGAAGATCTCCTGCTTCCAGCTCCGGCTTCCATTGCTTACGGGCAAACACCGCCATCGGTGGGAGGAAGTGACCAGCAGCACTCATTGTGCAGACAAATGTGACGTTCTTTCCCTTTTCTGCAGATGTTATCGATCCAACGTGCCTACAACGTGTAATATGGACCAGTGGTCCATATTACACAACAGCGCATGGTTCATATTACACGCATGGACGGAGCAACGTTGTTTCCAATCACATATCGCTATGCAAAATGGGGCGCATAAAATACATGTATGGATTGTTAAAAAAATAAGAACATTTGCTACTATTAACGTGGAAATTATATTAAAATTACCTAACAGCAGAAAGTAATACTTTCATTTTGACATACCTGTTACATCAATGATCATATAAACCAAAAACACAATTTCATAATCGTCCTAATGCAGGCAGACGTGTACAAGTCACCTCATGCTTTGGATAACACTAATATTCACTAAAGGCAATGGTATGGTTCTGCTATCTAGTGGTGAACAGATAAATTTCCCCATGGTCCATATTACATGATGGTCCGTAATACACGGATCTCCCCTATATATATATATATATATATAAATATATGATGTGTGTGTGTCCTTATATGTACATAAATTTAATTCAACAGAAACTGAGTTTGAGGATAGACTAAGTTAATAGATGGAATTGCAACTTAATATTCATAATATAAGACTGTCATAATTTCAAATTTCAAATAACCACAGTCTGCTAAGCTGTTGGGCTTACTTAAAAAAATTGACATTTGGTGATTTAGCACTTTTTATTAATCTACTCTATGCGTAAAACCAAGCCTAATCATTTCCAGTCTTAAAACTGAGCAGGTTTCTTACGTACCTAAATGACTTAAAACAAAACTCTACCGACTTTAAACCAAATAAAATTGTAAGTTAATGTTTCCATTACCGTTAGCACTGTTAGATATCGATATTCTCCATGAATAGCTTCTCTAGATTATTACCTAAAATTTTGAAACCAAATCTTATTACTGCATTTAATTTAATTTACAATTAATCAAGATTCTAAACATTAAAGAAGTGAACTAGCTGATGCTCACTAGAATTTTTGAGAATTTTAAAAAATTTATCTACATAAGAAGAGATTTAAAAGAACCGTCTTCACATGAAATACGATACAAAGTTTTCTTCCAGAACATAAATCTTTATCCGCAACGTTTTTTCAATATTTGACACAAGCAGTTTTCTTTTATGATGTATTCAAATAGGAAACTAGATTCACTGCTTACAATATATATATATAAACATATATATATATATATATATATATATATATATATATATATATATATATATATATATATATATATATATATATATATATATACATATATATATATATATATATATATATATATTTATCTATATACTGTATATATATATATATATATATATATATATGACTGCTGTTTTTGTACATAAATTATTTACTGTCTACCCGTTTCTACAACCTTGGCTTGAATTCAGAATGATATTATAGTATTACACAAAATAACACTTTTTCAAAATGTACCGAGTGCATTGTATTCATAAAAATGTCTTTTCTAGGGTTTCAGTATGAAATAGATATCCAATAAACCAAATTCTCAGAGGCTGCTTATGAAAAACGGTTGAGTCATGAAAAAGTTGCATGTTGTTCAACTGTTCAGCTAACGATATCTAGAATTTTTCCACAACGGATTTCAAATTTACGATCTGCACTTAAACATCGATATACAAAAACAAAAATAAAATATACGTATGCCCGCAGTGAAATATATGACACAGCTCGGATTTGAAAAGGGAAATTTATGACACTTCCCAGCAAATGCATGAAATTTTCTGCTCATATATAAAGTTTTATTATTTATAAAAACTTTTAGTAATTTGAGTTTATGATGGGAGCGATTTCATTCCATAAACCTCCTAAAAAGGAATTTAAGACAAAAATAAAAATTACATTCGTTTTATGTCCCAAAAGGCATAAAATGAATGCAGCATATTTTGCATTTTTGCTCTTCATAACTTCCGTTAAGCTGTACTGAAACTAGATATTTATGTCTTTTCATATAAATAAAATATTCACCTTTTTTGTCTTCTCTATTCAGTAAACTCAGCTGAAAATGTGAATGGAATCGTTTTATTGCCTATGAATAGTCAGGTATAAAACTATAATGTATATAAAATTTTATCTATCTATCAATCCATCTGTCTCTCTCTCTCTCTCTCTCTCTCTATATATATATATATATATATATATATATATATATACATATGGCACGGCGCTTAAACCTCGTAACCATTAACTAAATAATTGCTAGAACTAGCAGTCATCAAAGTAGGCTAGTGGCAAAGAACTAATACTTAAATTACAACCAAGACTTTATTAATTAACATTGATTAAAAAACCTCCTCAACCCAGCTAAATCACCATTCTCCATCATCTCGATCCCACGACACGCGACTAGACTTGGTCCAATGGCGGACAACTCTAATCCATGCTTTGTTCTTTAAAAGTGCTTATGAAAAGGCGCGGGAGTTTGTCAGCAACTCATGATCTGGTGAGTCAGCCATCACATGCTTTCGAACATTCGATGATAGCAGGAGTCCGAGCGTGCGCTAAAGAATTAATCTTTGATAACCTCGGTCTTGTGAACTCTCCTCTGTAAAAAAAATCTTACTTCCTGAATTGGAAAACACTAGAATTTCTAATGGTAAATTGCCGTTTAACGGTAATTTGCCTAATTTTAACCCAATTAAATCTAGTTAATTATAGTTTACGTTCCTAGCATTACATAAATATATATATATATATATATGTGTGTGTGTGCGCGCATGTCTGTATGTATGTATATATATATATACAGTTGGCTCTCTGTTTTAACGACTTTGAAGGGACCGTGAAAAATCGTCCTTAAGTAGAGATCGCCCTTAAACAGAATTTGTGAAAATATGACATTTCACGTAACGTCGGAGGGGCCCGGACTGGGAAATATCGTCTTTAAATAGAGATCGCCGTTAAGTAGAGCGTCGTTAAACAGAGAGCCAACTGTATATATATATATATATATATATATATATATATAAATATATATATAGAAATATATATATATATATATATATATATATATATATATATATATATATATATATATATATATATATATATATATATAGAGAGAGAGAGAGAGATAAAAGATGAAAACTCGAAATCTTCTAAGCATGGAGCTTTGTAGACTCACTGAAGATTTATAGAAAGTCAATAATCTAGAATTTCAGGGGCCATTTAAGAGTGCTTTGTACTAAACACTACTGGTTAAACTAGCTGAGGGGAGGGAGGGTCCCAAGTAAGATGTAGAGTACCCATATCAGCCAGCAGCTATGTGTGGTTTCGACATTTTCAAGAATGGAGAAATTTTCAAGAATATTTTCAAATTGAAAACAATATTTTTTACATTCTTTATAGTTTTAGAAATATTGATAATCAAATAAAAATAGCATTTTACCATAGACTAAACTTTTCTGCCCTTTTATATACTTTTTTTTAGGTATACGGATGTTATTTGCATTTAAAACACGTTGTAGCATTTTTTACTATTGACTTAACTGTTAAGTAAATAATGAATTATATACTAAACCTTTCGGCTAAAATAGCAGTAATTACTTTACGACAAATACTTTAATTTAAAAAATGTTTATTAATCATAGCAACAAAATTAGCAAAATCAACTAGTTATGCCCCCGTAAAAAATTTTGAGAATATAATGCTGATTTTTATGTAAGTTTAGAAGACCTTCATATCTTGCAATTCAGCGCAGCGTGACTTTTATAGAGCTTTAACGATACCAGATTTTTATGTCAGTTTTACACGCGTCCCTTGATTATTGCATTCCCACTTTACTGAACTCGGAGGAATACGGGAAATAAACCGTTTTATCACCGTAAGAATATGCGAGTTTGAAAATGGTAACACATCTACGTATATCAGCAATAAAACTTTCGCGCAATCTTCCAAGCGTTTTATTTGCTGAAAAGTAACGGACCACAGCATATATGGAATTCAAGCGTTGTGCAAGCTCAACGGAAGCCAGAGTTTTATGTCAGCTTGATAAGCATAAATTATCCATTTCGGCAAATTTAACCTTAATGTTTCAAAACGCAGAAATTGAATAGGATATATATAAATCCGGCGAATAATATATATACAGTGGCACCTCGGTACTCGTCGTTAATTGGTTCCAGAAGGCACGACGAGTACCGAAAATAACGAATACCGTTTGACCGACGAATACAGCTGATTTTTCGCATAAGGAGCAATTTAAATTGAATTAATTCGTTCCTAAAAACCAGAAATTTCACATTTTACTGGGAAATTTAGAAGTTGATAGGGTTGTTTTTTACAAAATCTTTAAACTGCACAGACATAATTTAAAACAATAATTAGACAAAATAAATTATCTACAGAGAAACTGCACTGAAAGGGGTTGATGGCCAAATGGGATAATAGCGAAACAGAGGTGAGAGATAAAATACGCGGCTACAACGCTCATACACACACTGGCCAATGAATTAGAAACCTGTGAGAGTTTCTACAAATGCTCTCTAGAGGCTTGAGTATGCAAAACCTATTTACGACCTGGATGAAACGTCATCAGAATGATACTATAAGTAATGTGCGCAGCTTCATTTCACGATAAACGCAGTAGAATGGGAAAAACGACAGATCTTTCACCGTTTGAAAAAAGGCTTACTGTTGGGGCCCGTTTAACAGGTGCTACGATTGTGAAGACAACAGAACTCACTGGGTTCTCAAAAGCAGCCATTTTGAAGGTGTTCTAGAGTTGGAAGAGAACCTACAGTCCTTGTTCAAAAGGCGTAACTGTGGTTCGAACATAATCAACCATGACCGTGGTCTGCGACGTCTCCACGGATTGTACGGCAGAAAAGGGACTCTACTGTACTTCAACTGACAGAAATCTTCAACCAAGGTTCGTCCCAACCGATCTCGGTGTGAACCAAGCGCAGAGAATCGCAGAGGATGGGGTTAAGAAGTCGGATGGAGATTACGTAGTCGTAGCCGAGAGGAAACCTCTCAGTTCTGCCCGGAATACCATAATTCGTTTGCAGTGGTGACTGGAAAGACGAAAATGGACAAAGGAGGACTGGAAAAAGGTTATGTGGTCAGATGAATCATTCTATGTCTTATTATGCACTGATGGAAGATGTCGATTTTGTCGAGAATCTCATGAAACCATGGACCCATCTTGCCTTGTTCGCACTGCGCAAGGGTCTGGTGGGAGTATCATGCTGTGGAGCATGCTCTGCTTGTATGGAAGTGGTCCACTGGTGTTCGTTGGCGGTAAACATACAGCCATGCAATACCTGGACATACTGGCAGATCAAGTGCATCCTACAACGTTCTATTTTACTCCTCAGGTGACAGATACTTAATAGACGACAATGCAACTATACGTCTTACCAAAATCATTCGAGGTTGGTTCATTGAACATCAATTAGACTACCATCAGCTTACCTGACCGCCGCAAAGCCCGAATCTTAAACCAATAGAAAATGTTTGGGACATGTTGGAAAGGCACATCCGACAGCAATCTCCTCTTCCATCCAATTTACAGGATTATGGATCTTAAGGTCTGCGTAGCGAATGCATGGTCTCTGGACGTAAATGCACTCCGGAAGCTTGTAGAATCGATGCCTTCACGAATACGGGCTGTTAACCATGCAAAAGGAGGTCTAATAAAATATTAATCCTGGATTTCTAATTCATTGGCCAGTGTGTGCATTATCTACGCTATTATCTCATTTATTACTGTCGTTTATTATCGTTTATTATTCCCGTTTAAGCTTATTTATTACGCTCGTTTATTATCGTTTATTATCGCTTATTACGCTCGTTTATTATCTCGTCTCTTATGCCATTATCTCGTTTTTCTGTTCTATTGTGGATCTGACAGTATTTTTTTTATACTGAGATGTCTCACTAAACTTCTTCGAAGTCATGATGACTTGTAAGGAAGAAAAATAAGCATGAATTGAAAAACAGCGAAAAAAATGGATGAACACTATGAAATATGTGGTTTTCCGCACAGAGCGCAAACTTCTATGAAAACAGAGAGACTGTTTTTCTTTTCCTCTGGAGAGACAGAATGCGAGGGCACAGTCTTTTCTCATACATGTTTTAGTAAGTGTGACGAATACCGAGCAAACGCCGAGTACCGAGGTATGACTGTATATATATACGGTCATACGATAGAGATAGAGATAGAGGGAGAGAGAGAGAGAGAGAGAGAGAGAGACGCTGTCTACCATTAAGTATTACCAAGAAGTATTTGGTCACCTGTGATAGGAAAGAAAACAAAATTAATTCATATTAAATAGTTGGTAAAACCTCCACAATAGGCAATTACGAGAGGCCTCAACACTCCGGGGCATGCTGTCCATAAGTCCTTGTATGATGGCTCACCGATTTTAGACGGTTGTTGCACCCCTTAATACGACGATCCAACTCGTCCCAGAGGTTCTAGATAGTCTTCAGGTCTGGGCTATGTGCAGGCCAGTCCATTCGATTAAACCCATTGCCCCCTTACCAATCCATGGTTGACCTGCAACATGACAGCTGGCGTTGTCGTCCTGTTAGCAACGTGGGTCCAACTCGTAAAACTGTCACAGCGTAGGAAGTGACTATCTTCCACTATCATCCAAAATAGTGCAGTAGGTGTCAGCGTTGAGCTTACCATGAATTAGGACCAAAGGTCAAAGTCCATACCAGGAAAAACACCCCCACACCATAATTCCACGTCCTCCGAACTTTGCTGTTGGCACTATGCATTCTAGCAGGAGGCGTTCTCCAGGCAGACGCCAGACCCTGCCATATAAATGGTAGAGGGTAAACAGATTCGTTGCTCCAGAGAACCCGTTTCCACCGATCTACGGTCCACTTTCGACGTGCTTTGCACCCCATTAGCTGAGCAGCGTGGTTAGACTTTGTGATCAAATGCTTATGGGCGGCAGCACGACCATAAAAACCAAGCAGATGTGCTTCCTTACGGATTCTATTCATCGAAACAACACTCCTGTTGAAACTGCCTGTTGAAACTCTTGGAGTATGTGGGCCATCGGTTGGGTGCGGTTTTTCCGAATTTCTCTGTACACCACCCGTCGGTCGATATCTCCTATTTTCTCGAATCTGCCGACTCGGGGCACATTCCAACAATCCCCGCTCACCTTCCACTTCTGAATCACATAGGCCACTGTCGATTTTGGGTAATTTAGCTCGTTAGATATATCCCTTAAGGATCGGCCATTTCTGTGATACCCGACGATTACACCTTTGTCGAAATCAGATAACTCTGCACTTCGTGGTATCTTGCATGCGACTGATGCCAGTGTTGTTTCCTACACGATATTTAATGACGGAGGGCGTGACATATTAGGACCGCAGATATCGTCATGGGTTCAAAAACTTATTGGTAGATAATGTATGTATATATATATATATATATATATATATATATATATTATATTATATTGATATTGCAATAAGGATTAATGATTAATTAATATTCATTGATTTATTAACGTTTAATTTCCTTCATCATAAATGACAATTACTTAATCTTCATTAATTATAATGGTTAATTTTTTTTTGTTATTAGACAGAATAAAATTAAAGTAAAATCTGCGAGGTATAACATTTTTGAGAATGTAATGCAGGTTTTAATATAAGCTTTAAAACGCACTCCTAAAATTTTTCATGAAATATTTACTTGCACAAAAATAAACCTTTTTTTTAGGAAAATAATTTTAGTATTCCAGAGAAAAGATAAAAAATCTTTCATTTCATGAAGCATCCAAACAGGGTAAAACGGAGGCTTTTGACGATAAGATTCTTTACGAAGCGTTAACAAAAAGAAGACCTCCATATCTTGCAATTCAGCGCTGCGTGACTCTTTATAGAGCTTTAACGAGGGAAGATTTTTATGTCAGTTTTACATGCGTCCCTTGCTCGTTGCATTCCCACTTTACTGAACTCCTGGAAATTCAAGGGAATAAACCGCGTTAGCACCGTAAAAATTATTCGGGGTTCAGAATCTTATTTAGCGACATGTAACAGTAATAAAACTTTCTTGCAATCTTCAAAGCGTTTAACGTATTTTGTTTGGTAAAAAATTTCGGAACACTGAACATTTTGAATTACGGCGCTGTGCAAGACCGAACCAGATTTTTATACCGAAACCAGATTTTTAAGTCTATTGATATATAGGGTGAGCCAAAAGTTCATAACAAATTTAAAAATTTATAAAAAAGGAAGAAATCATGATAATGAAGTACGGTTTGAAAGAAAGGGCTCACAAGGAAGTCGGATTTTTTTTAGCAGCAAAAAAATTTTAAAAAGTTAAAAAAAAGTATGGAAAGTTAAAAAAATTTAAAAAAAAGTTAGATGGCGCTGAAATGCGAGAGATTCAGAAGAATTATGCAAATCAATCTTGCAATAAAAGACCCCGATACACGAGGATTTCGAGGATCGGCCACGAAGTGGAAGACCCTCGTTGGCGGAGGGCCGCATTACTCCGGTTGAAACCGTTATTAATAACATGAGGGCGGAATCGTCAACGGGGAGTAGCAGTGCTCGCAAAGCTGGACCAGTGACTCTAGCAGTGACTTTTTTGCATTTATATTTTTCTGCTAAAAAAAATCCGACTTCTTGTGAGACCTTTCTTGCAAACTGTATTTTTTTATCATAATTTCTTCCTTTTTTATGAATTTTTAAAGGTTTAACGAACTTTTGTCTAACCCGGTACATAAATTATTTATTTAACACCCATTTGAGCGAACTTAGCTGAACTTAGCTGAAGTTCTTTAGCGAACTCAGCGAACTTAGCCTACACTGCATGATTTTTTAAAATCAAACAAAACTTTTTTGGTGATAGATTTTTAATCAAATAGATTGGAAAAAATATTGAAAAAAATGATATTCTTCAAATTTTTATTTTATAGAAAAAAATCGGTTTGATTCATATATGAATCATCATGCATTAAGGTATCCGTACACCTTCGGAGGTGATTTTTTTAAATTTTTTGAATTTTGACTTTTTATCTATTTTTTATAATGACATTTAAGTTAAAACTTGAAAAAATATATAAAAAATTTAGCTTTCACATTAAAATAATTTTTTCAGGGGGGAAAAGGCTGGAAAAAATTGGTGAAAATTTGACATTCTACAATACATGATAACTCAAAAACAAACAAATATATTTCCATTTTGTAAATTGTAGAATGAAGATAATAACATTCTGTTGGGAATAGACTATTCTCAAGATCAAACTATCTGTATCTCAGAGTTTGTAGCACTTAAGAGTACTGATGTTCATAAAAATCACTAAAAATTCATTGTCACTTGCAATTTATACCAATGTAAACAAAAAACTAATCAATCTGCAATCATGAGCATACTCAATTCCCTTTATAAATATATATATATAAAGTATGCAAAATTTTAAGGGATTTTAAGCGTAAATTTTTATAATAGGATATATTGCGTTAAGAAAAATGATGAAAAAATTCATTTTGAGAAAACGCTAAAAATAATTCTTACACTAAAATGACAATTCAAATCTTTCAAAAGAAATTTACTATAAACTTAGATAACACAATTTACAATCATATAGTAAAATAAAATAGCGATATTAAGTCTCGTGAAATATTTTAAATCATTTTCTTTCTTTATTAAGGCACAGAGTTATGCCACAGAGTTATTTTGTAGTACCCGATTAGACTGTCCAACATGTCTACACCACCCATATGCTTGTTATGGTGTTTTACTACAGCTGGACAGTCAATGCTAACTTTTGTTTTAATTTTTCTGTCGTATCTGTCTATTTTTTCTACTGAGTTAACTCCGACGTATGTTGATAGAAACATGACGTTTATGTTGTCTTTCCATGAAATATTTGAAATTTCTATATTATCATGTAATGTGACATATTCTCACTTGTGCCTCAAGGTTGTTTTGACATCTATTTATCATTAGTGAGCTTGCATCCTGGAACACGATTTCGTTTAACTGTACCAATGCTGAAAATACCCTGTTTAGCCATATAATATTGAAGTTGGGGAGAATTATAGTAATTATCAAAATATAATTAGTAGTTCTTATTTCTAGGAATGTTTCTGCACAATCGTACCACAATATTACTTGAAGCTCCGAGATCAACTTCTTCAGGCAATCTTTTCCTTGGGTATGCTCACAAACAGTGTAAATTTCAAAATTAGAGGCATAACCAGTTGTACGGCAAAGAATTGATATTGACGACAGAATTCAATAGTGATCCCCTCAATGCATAAAGATGCACATATGAATCATACATATTACTGTTCAAAACATAAATATAAAATCGCTCAAATTGAAAAATATTATAACGTGTGATTAGACTTATCTTGCAGCTATACACTGAATATTTTTTTCCTTTGTTTAATACTCTTTTTCAGTTTATAAATACAGCTTCCCCACGTGGAATTATAAAAATCATTCAAACAACAGAATAGCTAAACATAAGGACATAAAATTGCGTATGTGCTGCCGTCTACTATCAAAAATAAGTGATAAAAGGTAGTTCGGATTGAGGCAGATACGGTAAGCTATGCAGTAGCGGCAAATATAAAATATTTTGGTTTCAGCTTAGTCGAAAATGGTATGATTCATATATGACTCACCATGCAGTGTAGGGTTAACATATAAAACTGAAGCAGAAATTCGATGGGGCATATGTATATATATATATATATATATATATGTGTGTGTGTGTGTGTGTGTGTGTGTGTGTGTGTGTGTGTGTGCGTGTGTGCGTGCGTGTGTGTATATAAATATATATGTGTGTATATATGTATATGTATATATAGATTTATATATATACATATATATCTATTTATATATATATATATGTATATATATATATATATATATATATATATATATATGTATATATATATGTATATATATATATATATGTATATATATATATGTATACATATACATATATATATATATATATATATATATATATATATATATATATATATATATATATATATATATATGTATGTATATATATATATATATATATATATATATATATATATATATATACAAAGAGAGAAAGAGAGAAAGATTACATTACCATACTGAATTATCATATAATAATTTTAATTTTGTCATTCTAAATTCATGATTTCGTAATTTATATTTAATATCCTTAATCCTTAATGATAATTAATAATAATAAATCAGTATGGATAGTAATAATTTTGTTATTAACCATGATAGAAATTATTAAAATCCATGAGAGTGCATTAAAATTTTTTAAGATTTTGAATCAAAACTACTTAAAATTTTTTGAGTAATTTTGAAAGTTTTAAAAAGCGAAAAATGCATTTATGGAAAGTAAGTAAATTTAATGATCGCGCGTTAAAATTTTTGAGAACATAATGCAAATTTTTGGGTAAATTTTATATCGTTGTCCGAAAACTTTTCGTGTAGATTTTGCTTATACACACTCACACACACACACACACCAAAAAAAAAAAAAAAGAAAATCATTTCTGTATATATCTCAAAATCATTTGTGTATTCGAGAGAAAAAATAAAAACTATTTCACTTCATAAAGCACCCAAAAAAGAGAAAACGGAGGTTTTTTCGATAAGTCTTTTTACGAAGAATACAAAACGAGAGCTGCATGTATTGCAATTCAGTGCAGAGTGACTTTTATAGAGCTGTAACGAGACCAGATTTTTATGTCAGTTTCACACGGTTCCCTCGATTATTGCATTCTCACTTTACTGAACTTGGCGGAGTACGGAAAATAAACGTTTTATCAATGTAAGAATATTCGAGTTTGAAAATCTGATATATCTACATATATCAGTAATAAAATTTCCTCACTGTCTTCGAAGCATTTAACGTATTTTACTCAGATTTGCAAAAATGTAACGGTGCACAGCATATTTTGAATTGCGGCGCTGGATAGGATGTACTGAAACCAGAGATTTATGTCGGTTTGATATACGTAAATTATTCATTGACTTCTCAAACTTAACATTAGCTTTTCAGAACTGAAGCAGAAACTGAATACTGGTATATATATATATATATATATATATATATATATATATATATATATATATATATATATATATATATATATATTGATTGTTCCGTTTTCCTGGGTTCGTTAGGATTGAATAAAATCCCTTCAGAAATTTCACACAAAATAAATTTATTATTTTGTAAATTCTTCAGGCGTATACACACATTCAAACATAAAAGACATAACAACTGTCTTCTATACAGCATAAAATTCTAAAAACCACAACTCAGGATACTAGAATTTTCAATACAATACACGCCAATTAACGCAGTTTCAACAATTCAGTTCTCACTAAGAAATCGAACTGCGTTCGAATGCCAATGTCAGGTATATTTATAGATTTCCAAAGCGCCCCCTATCGGTTAGTCAGCTAGATATTTCTAGAAGCTTCCAGAAAGAATTAGTCGGCAAGTTGGCGACCATTTGGTACAATTTCGCCAAATTTGGCGATAAAATAAGTCATCAAATCCATAACTCTCATATTTGGCTAGATTATGGGACCCCCATGTTAAATACATAGCTATACGAGTTCTTACATAAAAGCCGTTTTAAGAAATAAAATTTAAGTTTAAAATATATATATATATATATATATATATATATATATATATATATATATATACTGAGACAGAGAGAGATTTCATGGAAACGAGAGTCATTCAGATATTAGAGAGCGATGAAGAAGGTCAATTGTCTGATACATCGAAAGTAGTTGTTTTCATAGATGACATGTTGTCAGGAGGACAAAACGCTGAAGAGGCTATAGATTTAATTGTGCCAATGCTAAAGAAAGGAGGCTTTAATTTACGCAAGTGGTGGTCAAATAATCCTGCCGTATTAGATTCAAGTTTAAGATATCGAGCATTTCCGCATCATAGAATCAAATTAAAGTGTTAGATGTTAAGCGGAATTCGCAAAGCGACGAGTTTGAATTCTCATTCACAGTTAATGAAAACTCAAAGTTAACTAAGAGGGACATACTGTCAAAAATGGCAATGCTTTTCGATCCTTGTGGTTGGTCAGCAAGCTGCGGGAATTTTGCTGAGTTATTTCTCCAGCAGCTGTGGAGACAGGGTTGTTCTTGGGATGAACCCACTTGTTACCAGCTTCATACGCGGTAGAAAACTTTTCACCAAGAATCAACGTCGCTTTCTTTAGTGAAAATACATAGATTTGTCTTAAGCCCAGGCCATTTAACGGTTCAGATACGTGTTTTTTTGTGACACCTCAGAAAAGTCTTTATGCGAAGCCATGTATTTAAGATCGATTTCTAAAGGTGGGGAGGTCAATGTGTTTCTTGTAACATCTAAGAAGCGAGATGCCCCTTAATGATGCAATCCTTTCCCAGGTTAGAGTTGTGCTGTCCATTACTACCGACACTCTTCTGGAGATAATTTCACCATTTTTAGAACTTCCTTCGGAAGGTTTGTACGCTTCTACCGATTCCCAGATGGTTTGTGCTGGATAGCGTCAGGGACTAGGTGAGGGCAACTATTTGTTGCAAATACAGTGGCACAAATTCTGAGGGCATTACCTAAACTAAACTGGAGCTTAAGAGAAAAATCTAACTCAGCGGATTGTACAAAGAGGGAATGTTACCATCTGCGTTCTTGAATTGCGATATGTATTTTAGGAGTCCAGACTGTATACGAGAGTCTTTAGAATTAATAGATACGCAGTCTTTAGAATAATACGCAGTCTTTAGAATTAATAGATCGTACAGGTGTTAGTGAGATAACCAGTGACAAAGCCCTGAAGGAAGAAAGGAGGACTTTCCTAGTTGCTTCTCACATGTGCACCTTTCCTGATATTGACTTACAATCAAGATTTTCCACGTTGACTAAGCTAAAACGAATAACCGAATACTGTTTGCAATTTATCTGTAACGTAAGAGCTAGGGATAATCCTCCATGTTTAGGATCGCTTTCCACTCAAGATTTTGAAGACGCGTTTTTTCACTTAGTTAAATGGGTACAATCCCAGATGTTTCACGCGGAAATTAACCACCAGATGGAAGGTAAGCCTCTGCCAAAGTACAGCAGGATTATTTCTCTTCATCCCTTTCTTGATAGAAATGGTGTGCCCCGTGTTGGTGGACGGGTGAGCCATGCCGAATTGCCGACAGAGCAGCGGCATCCTGCGATACTTCCCTAAACCCCTGCCTTCACAGACTAAATGATCGTCCACTTCCATCTGACTCACCTGCAAGCCGGTCTTCCACTTTTTCAAGCCTGTATCCAAAGACAGTATTGGATCCTTGGACTCAGAGATATCGTGAGCGAGTTTATGAGAAGGTGTGTTGCTTGTTTACGTTAACATGCAGCTGCAGCCAAACAGCTCATGGGGAGGTTACACTCAGCTCTAGATACTCGAGCGAGTTCGAGACCTTTTAGCGAATGCAGAGGGGACTATGCAGGTCCATTCGTACTCAGCGTATCAAAGGGTCGGTGCAAAACAACTTTCAAGGCTAAGGCCGTCTGCACACGGGGCAACTCAAAAGAAACTGATAACTGACTCCAATCCCAAACCATCCCGTGATGAGTCGCAACCTATGTAATTGAATGGGGCCACGCACACGGCGCAACTGGTTACAAACCCGTCAACGACGCGTTGACGGTTCCATTCAATTACATAGGTTACGGCTCATCACGGACTGGTTTGTGATTGGAGTCAGTTATAAGTTTCTTTTGAGTTGCCCCGTGTGCAGACGGCCTTACTTGTGTCCCTTCATGTGTTTCGCGACCAAGGCCCTCCATTTAGAGCTTGCCAGGGACCTTACTACAGAGGCTTTCATTGCTGCTCTAAAGAGGTTGATTGCATGTCATGTGAAATACCGCACTCTGTACACCAACTTCAACGGAGTCTCTAGAGAACTACTGAATGCTCTCCAGCTGGTACGTTCACCTCGTCATCATAGCGTGTGTCTTCATTCCTTACATATGAGGATATCGACTGATTTTTATCCCCCAGCATCACCTCATATTTTAGGATATACAGGGTTCTCACCTATATCCGTTACAACCCCCTTAACTTCTAAACGATGACAGCTTAGGCCACAAAATTGGTGTCTAGATATGGTAAAAAGGCTATGCACTACTCGATGAGACAACTTACAACGCCATCTATAGGCAAATTTTGGAATGAGCGTTTTTATCTCAAAAACTGTACGAGACACTGGGGAAAAATCTATTATAAAGTTGTTCAGCATCGTCGATTTAGTAAGAAAGGATACCTTGCGCACATTAATACTCAAAACAGAATGTAAAATATGAACATTTGCTTGGTCGTGATTTTCAACACTGTGGCGTCGTTGCAACAATGTGCAGCGATAAATCCAGTCCAGAGTGCAAATGTGTATAGTGACTAATAGAGAGCATTTTCAGCAACATAAATAAATGATCCTTAAGATAGGGAAGTGTCTCAGTTTCTTTCTTCCACTCTTCATGACAATTTTCGAAATCGGGACCAAACAAATGTTCATTTTCTATATTCTGTTTTAAGTATTAATGTACGCTAGGTGTCTTTTCTTACTAAATCGATGATGCTGAACGACTTTGTAATTGACTTTTTCCCCGTATCTCGTACCGTTTTTTGAGATAAAAAAGCTAATTCAAAATTTGCCTATAGATGGCGTTGTAAGTTGTCTCCTCGAGTAGCGCATAGCCTTTTTTACTATATCTAAACACCAACTTTATGTCCTAAGCTGTTACCGTTTAGAAGTTAAGGGGGTTGTAACGGATATAGGTGGGAACACTGTATATATATATATATATAAGGTGCGCCCATAAAGTAACCGGACAATTTTTTAGAAATAAGAAAAATATTACTCACCACCAAATGAATTTGTCTCATTAAAAATAATCGCCAAAGGAGTCTATAAAATTTTTCCAACGTTTCTTCAAGTCATCGAAACACTGTTCATAGGCGTTGAAACTAACCGTTCGAAAAATACACGTAGCATTTGATTTAATATTCGATACGTTTTCAAATCTCTGTCCTTTCATGGATTTTACATTTTCCGATTACAAAGGACTTATCCGCCACGAATTTGTTCCTGAAAATCAAACAATTAATCAGTATTTTTACGAGGAGGTGCTTTTTCGATTAAGAAACAGGATAAGGCAAGTTAGGTAGGAATTGTTTGATTCTGGGAAATGGTTTCTTTTACACGATAATGCTAGTCCCCATACAGCAATTTCTGTACAACAATATCTTGCTAAGTATTCAATTACAGTGATAAATCACCCACCATATTTTTCCCAACTTATCGCCAGCTGATTTTTTAGTTTTTCCGAAGATGGCCAGGAAAGGATAGAGATTTGAAAACGTCTCGGATATTAAATTAAATATTACGTGTATTTTGCGAACGGTTAGTTTCAACGCCTATAAACAGTGTTTCGATGACTTGCAGGAACGTTGGAAAAATTGTATAGACTCCTTTGGCGATTATTTTGAAGAAAATAAATTCATTTGAAGGTGAGTAATATTTTTCTTATTTATAAAAAACTGTCCGGTTACTTTATGGGCGCACCTTGTATTACACACACACACACACACACACATATATATATATATATATATACATATATACATACATATACATACATATACATATATATGTATATATATATATATATATATATATATATATATATATATATATATATATATTATACCTGCAGTTTCGAAACATGCAGACATGCCTGTAGGCTAAATCCGATGAATTCTGCACTAATATACAAGAGAAGTATTGGTAATATGTCATAAATTCAGTGATGTAGCAGGTTATTTTCCTTGATTTTCAAAAACCATAGAAATGAATATATGACTTTCAAATAATATAAAATGCCTGTACAGTTCTCCAAATATGCAAATTGAAGTTTTCTATTACCCTGTAGATATTTGTTCACCCAATCTATGAAATATTCTCGGAATGGATGGAAGGGCGTGGTTTTATTTTTCAGTGAAATAGACCCTCGAGGTCTGACTTTTCAACATTTAAAACGAGAAGGAAAAGTTTCGCTGTATATTTTGTATTTCTGTACTGTTGAAATTTAAATTACTGTTGAAATTTCAGACAGCTTGTTTGCCAACTCACGACATCACGCTTTTTTCCTTTGAATTTGATTTCTGTGGGCTTTGAATTTGAAAACACGAGTAGTCAACTTTAAAGTTTTCAAAAGCAATATGTAAAATTTTTCAAATTACTTATTCAATAAAAATATTATCAAATTTGTCATCGTCAGGCAGTCTGACGTCCACATCACAGTGATCCTTTAGTGCCAATAAATGTTTCATGAGGTATAATATAGGTTATATTATTGTAGTGTAATAACTAGACATCGAAATCTATTAAATTATACTCTGATATACATGAAATAATTTCTTTTATAGAAAATGTCCACGTGATTTCAAAGTTTCGGAACCGCTAATTAAGGCCCTGTTTACATAACTTTCAAAGCAATGCGTTGAGTTACCGATAAAAATTTTAACCAATGCGAGAGCTGAATGCAGTGACCATGTGATACGTTAAACCAATCGCAGTTCACGTCAACAATCTGTTCGCCGACGGAGAAACGCAACACCTCCCTCCGCAAGCAATGTGGCCTTAGTACCAATAGATGTTTCATACTTATATTACTGTAGTGTAATAACTAGACATCGAAATATCAACTTATACTGTGAGGTACATGAAATTATTTCTTTTTATAGAATAAGTCCACTTGATTTCAAAATTTCACAACCGTTTTAAAGGCCCCGTTCACATTAATTTCAAAGCAATGCATTTAATTAACGATAAAAATGTTAACCGATCAGAGAGTTGAATGAAATGACCACGTGATATGTCAAAACAATAACAGGTCATATCCACAATCTAACAGCCGACGGAGGAACGCAACGCACCACTCCTTAAGCAATGTGTCCTTAGTACCAATAGATGTTTCATACTTATATTATTGTAGTGTAATATCTATACATTGAAATATAAACTTATAGTATGAGGTACATGAAATTATTTCTTTTATAGAAGAAGTCCACTTGATTTCAAAATTTCAGAACCACTTTTAAGGCCCTGTTCACATTAATTTCAAAGTAATGCATTTTGGGAACGATAAAAATTTTAACCAGAGAGCTGAATGAAATGACCACGTGATACGTCAAACCAATAACAGGTCATATGCACAATCTAACAGCCGACGGAGGAACGCAACGCACCACTCCTCAAGCAATGTGTCCTTAGTACCAAAAATGTGTCATACTTATATTATTGTAGTGTAATAACTATACTTTGAAATATTAACTTATATTATGAGGTACGTGAAATTATTTCTTTTATAGAAGAAGTCCACTTGATTTCAAAATTTCAGAACCACTTTTAAGGCCCTGTTCACATTAATTTCAAAGTAATGCATTTTGGGAACGATAAAAATTTTAACCAGAGAGCTGAATGAAATGACCACGTGATACGTCAAACCAATAACAGGTCATATCCACAATCTAACAGCCGACGGAGGAACGCAACGCACCACTCCTCAAGCAATGTGTTCTTAGTACCAATAGATGTTTCATACTTATATTATTGTAGTGTAATAACTATACTTTGAAATATTAACTTATAGTATGAGGTACGTGAAATTATTTCTTTTATAGAAGAAGTCCACTTGATTTCAAAATTTCAGAACCACTTTTAAGGCCCTGTTCACATTAATTTCAAAGTAATGCATTTTGGGAACGATAAAAATTTTAACCAGAGAACTGAATGAAATGACCACGTGATACGTCAAACCAATAACAGGTCATATCCACAATCTAACAGCCGACGGAGGAACGCAACGCACCACTCCTCAAGCAATGTGTCCTTAGTACCAATAGATGTTTCATACTTATATTATTGTAGTGTAATAACTATACTTTGAAATATTAACTTATAATATGAGGTACGTGAAATTATTTCTTTTATAGAAGAAGTCCACTTGATTTCAAAATTTCAGAACCACTTTTAAGGCCCTGTTCACATTAATTTCAAAGTAATGCATTTTGGGAACGATAAAAATTTTAACCAGAGAGCTGAATGAAATGACCACGTGATACGTCAAACCAATAACAGGTCATATCCACAATCTAACAGCCGACGGAGGAACGCAACGCACCACTCCTTAAGCAATGTGTCCTTAGTACCAATAGTTGTTTCATACTTATATTATTGTAGTGTAATAACTATACTTTGAAATATTAACTTATAGTATGAGGTACGTGAAATTATTTCTTTTATAGAAGAAGTCCACTTGATTTCAAAATTTCAGAACCACTTTTAAGGCCCTGTTCACATTAATTTCAAAGTAATGCATTTTGGGAACGATAAAAATTTTAACCAGAGAGCTGAATGAAATGACCATGTGATACGTCAAACCAATAACAGGTCATATCCACAATCTAGCCGCCGATGGAGGAACGTAACGCCCCTCTCTATAAGCAATGTAAACAAGGCCTTAGTGCAAATAAATGTTTCACACTTTATTGTAGTTCAATAATTCAATAGTGATTAACTACCGTATAACTAGTGAAAACTATCAGCATAAAATATGGGTTTCGTCGAAAGTTTCTCTTTTAGAAGATGACCACTTCATTCAGAAATTTCAGAACCGCTAATTTCGACTGTGAAAAGATAAAAGAAACATAAAGGATGGAACAGTGAAAAGATTTGAAAGAAGAATGAGAAGAAGTTAAAAATGCTTATAAAAAGTTTTCCAAAACGTTTTTAAAAACTGAAAAAGTTTCAAAAGATTGTTTAGAACGTAAAAACTATTAACTTAAAACATTATGAACGTGAAAACATTTCTTTTACAGAAGATGTCTACGTGATTTCAAAGTTTCAGAGGCCGTAATTTACACTGTCGAAAAATATTTCAAGAATGGAAACTTAAAATAAGAGTTTAAAAAATTCGAAAAAAGTTTGTAAAGAGGTTTAAAATGCTAAAAAGATTTTTAAACAAGTTAAAATAAAAGAGTGAAAAAATCGCTAAAGATTTTTTTTTTAATTTGAAAACGAAAACAAGTGGTTAATTATTTATTGAAAGCAGTTAAAAAAATTTTAAACTAATAAGAATTATTTAAAAGTTTGAGGAAAGAATGTTTGAATTTAATCTAAAATTTAGCTAACAATCTAAAATTTAGCTAACAGATTTTAAAAGGAATATTTTGACAATAACAAATTTTAAAATAAAGAAACTTTTAAAAAATATAAATATAATAACAATAAAAATTGGAATTTTAAATTAAGTAATTTGTGTTTAAAAGTAGAATAAAATCTTAAGTGTATAGAGTTGTAATGGCAACAGTAGAGGCATACAGGAAATTCTCCTAAAATTCATTGTCATTTTCAGTCTACCCAAGTGTAAAAAACTAAATAATTCCCAAGCAGTCATGGTAGTTCATTATTCTTCTTCTAAAAAATTCTAAAGTGAGTTAGAATATGTTTTAGTTAGCTAACGTTTTCTTTCATGAATTTTTGATTTAAAAGTAAGGGAAAATCCATACTTTGAAACTGAAAGCAATTTTTTTCCACAACGTCAAATAAAACATTTTACAAAAATTATAAAGTTGTGCATTTTTTATAATTTATCTGCATGAAATGAGACGTAAACACATACATAGTAAAAATTTTATTCTTAAATGGCTAAAAGAATCAAAAATTCACATTTTTAAAACATTTCAAATTTCTTCTTTATAAAAAAAACTAAAGAACTGTTATGCAAAATGCAACTTTTTATAACCGTAGAATAAAAAAGTATATAAAAATTTAAATTTATATGATTAATTTTTTAGTAAAGAGGAAACAAAAATGAAAAATAAAAAGCATTTTTTTTTAGGCGTCATCAGTAAAAAAACTTTAAAAAACATACTTGAAAACAGATAATCGCCTTGAAACAATACTAGCTATAAATAAGTTTATACAGATTACAGGAAACACAATTATAACAATTTTAAAGAAACAAAACGAGGGTGTTTAATTCTAATGCAAAGGAAAATTTGAAAATCAGATCGAAAATCATTCTGTAGAAAGAAACATAATCATTAAGGTTTTTAAAAAAAATTCCAGTACTAAAATTAATTCTGATATAACACTTTGTCAGGGATCCCTAGTCCCTCTAATTTAGAAATACAATATATTAAACGAATTTTTTAAATATTGCATTTTGTTTCGTTAAAATGGCTTCTATGGAAGAGCTCCAAAAGCTATGTATTTAACATGGGAGTCTATGGTAATCTAGCCAAATATGAGAGTTATCGCCAAATTGGCGATAGATTTGGTCACTTGAATTGGTAGCCGAATTTGGCGATATTGCTCCAAATGGTCTCCAACTTGCCGACTAAACCATTTGGAAGCTTCTAGAAATATCTAGCTGACTGACCGATAGGGGGCGCTTTGGAATCTATAAATATACCTGACACTGGCATTGGAACTCATTTCAATTTTCTAGTGAGAGTGAATGTGTTGTCTACGTTAATTGGTGTGTATTGTATTGAACATGCTGGTATCCTGACTTCTGTTTTCTTTTGAATTTTTTTGCTGTATATAAGACAGTTGTTACGTCTTTTATGTTTGAATTTGTGTATACGCCTGAAGAATTTACAAAATAATAAATTTATTTTGTGTGAACTTTCTGAAGAGATTTTATTCAATCCTAACGAACCTAGGAAAACGGAACAATATTGTTGCGTTTCGTTCAAGGATATTTGTGAATGACGACTTCAGATCACAAACAGTCATATAATGACTACAGCGAGGTTCCTCAAATGACTTTTGATTTGACGAAACACATACAGGCGCAATGGTACGCCTTCCTTTATCACAGAGCAGCTGTGCTTCAACTGAGATATGAATAGAAGGAAAATTTAGGAGCCGAGTTTGGCATGCTTATATACCCATAGCGACATTCTCTTTTGTTGCATAAATGTAAAATTCCAGATTTCGATAACCGTGGCACCTAAGCGAAATCTGATAGATTTTTAGGATAACCCAAAATACGCCAAATGTGTTGCGATGCTCTTGAAAATTCTCAAAAATACCAGAAAAAGGTCACAAATTAAAATCTAATATTCAATGACAGTAAATTAAAGGTATTTAACACAAAATAAATATAAATTTTCAGGACACCCAAAAATACGTTAAATTTGTTGAGATGCTCTTGAAAATTCTCGAAAATATCGCCAAAGGGTCACAAATTATAATCTAACATTCAATGACAGTAAATAAATGGTATTTAACACAAAATAAATATAAATTTTCAGGACACCCTCAAAATACGCCAAATTGGTTGCGATGCTCTCGAAAATTCTCGAAAATATCGCCAAAGGGTCACAAATTAAAATTTAATATTCAATGACAGTAAATAAACGGTATTTAACACAAAATAAATATAAATTTTCAGGACACCCAAAAATACGTCAAATTTGTTGAGATGCTCTCGAAAATTCTTGAAAATATCGCCAAAAGGTCACAAATTAAAATGTAACATTTAACGACAGTAAATGAACGGTATTTAACGCAAATTAAATATAAATTTTCAGGACACCCAAAAATACGCCAAATTTGTTTAGCTGCTCTCGAAAATTCTCGAAAATATCGCCAAAGGGTCACAAATTGTAATCTAACACTCAATGACAATAGGTAAACGGTATTTAGCACAAAATAAATATAAAGTAAGAAGAAATAAAGAATTTTTATAGCAACTTACAGCAATATGTATATTTTAAAGCAATATAATATACATTTTGTTTGTTTTCAAAATACACAGCAGAAGAAAGGCTAAAAATCCTCTTGTAATTCTATTTATAAGATATGCAGAAATCCTCTTTTCACTATCGATATTTATTCTTAAATTTTCTCAAATATTCCTTGGATACGAAAAGTAACTTTATTTTCCACCGAAAAACACAAACAAGGTGTTTCACTATCAGCCGAAAGACAACTTGCTTCTTGTAGAAAAACACAAATCGTTATATTTTTCATCCAGTTATTTCCAACGTAAGCAGCCATTGGAACCAGTTTGTTTCATTCTGTTAGAAAACTTTTATTGTATATCCTGCACGACAAATTCTGTTCAGAATAGCATGAACAAAAAAAGAAAATTCGTTCCTATTTCTTGTGAGCTTTGAAGTATGCTAAATTTTTGGGCACTCCATACATTTCTTTTTGTATCTTTACGAATACAACATCGAAAGCTCTCAAGGGATTTTCAAAACTGATCCCCGGAATCGTTTGTTGTTTCATACTCACTAATGACGAATATATCCCAACGACTTTTATTTCGAAACCTTGTTGAAAGCAAAAAAAAAGAAAAAGATGGAAAATATTAAATTCATTGTTTTGAAGTTTTGTATAACGTTGTACAGTAACTGTTTCATTTTTATAAAAATGTATCGTCCTTTATTACACTAAAAACAGTAGCTGAATACCTGTGCTCCACGACGTAATACATAAGTATCTCATTTGGTTCATTTATTTTAAATAAACATTAGCAGTAAAGTGTTGTCAGTCCTCAGAAATATTCACCCTGTCATTTAACGACCGTGATCTGGCATTAAATATGGATTTAAGTTTTTTCATTTTGGGAATTTAAGTCTCTATTTCAACCCCTTTAAAGGTTGGATTAAAAAAAATCTTGGTGAACACATAGGGAATTACAAGAAACTCAATGCAAAATTTCTGCTTCTTAAGCCTTGTGGTTCCAGAAATACAGTCACCTGTAATTTAAAAACCATAATCTGGCATTAAATATGAATTTAAGATTTTTCATTTTTGGAATTTAAGTCTCTATTTTAATCCCTTTAAAGGTTTAATTTAAAAAATTTTTGGTGAACACCTAGGGAAGTACAAGAACCCAAATGCAAAATTTCTGCTTCCTAGGCCTTATGGTTCCAGAAGTACAGTCACCTGAAATTTAAAAACCATGATCTGGCATTAAATATGGATTTAAGATTTTTCATTTTTGGAATTTAAGTCTCTATTTCAACCCCTTTAAAGGTTTTATTTTTAAAAAAAATCTTGGTGAACACCTAGGGAATTACAAGAAATCCAATGCAAAATTTCTGCTTTCTAGGCCTTATGGTTCCAGAAATACAGTCACTTGTAATTTAACGACCGTGATCTGGCATTAAATATGGGTTTAAGATTTTTCATTTTTGAATTTAATTCTCTATTTTAACCCCTTTCAATGCTGGATTTTAAAAAAAAATCTTAGTGTACACCTAGGCAATTACAAGAAACAGAATGCAAAATTTCTGCTTCCTAGACCTTATGGTTCCAGAAATACCGTCACGTTTATCGGTGAGTGGCAATTGGCTTTTATGTATGTAGGTAACAATCACAGATAATTCTAAACATCCTAACAGTTCGCTTTAAATGACACAGCTGATCAACAACTATGTTATTCGACTCCGTCTATAAAAGATTGTTGATTAACAGTGATTAACAGTTTAGGAATCCCTAATGATGAATTTATCACAGCTATTATTAATCACTATTAATCAACCACTATTAATAAACCATGCCTTATTGTAATAAGTGAAAAAAATGGTTGATTAACAGTGATTAACAGATTAGAACTCACCAATGACGAATATATCCCATCAACTTTTAAATCTAAACTTTGTTGAAAATTAAAAAGAAATGAAAAATTTTGAAATCACTGTTTGGAACCCAAAGTTTTGTATAAGGTTGTAAAGCACATGTTTTATTTTTATAAAAATGTATCGTCCTTAATATTAGTAAAGCATAACAAATATAAATCTAAATATTTTAAAATTCCACTTTTAAAAGACGTTAATAAACCATATGTCATCCTACTGCTTGTACAAAAGGTGACTGATTAACAATGATTAACAGATTAGGACTTGTTTATGACGGATATATATCATCAACTTTTACTTCGAAACTTTATTGAAAATAAAAAAGGAAAATTTTTAAATTCACTGTTTGGAACCCTAAGTTTTGCATAGAGTTTTAAAAAGCCTGTTTTATTTTTATAAAAATGTATTGTCCTTAATATTAGTAAAGTATAACAAAGATAAATCTAAATATTTTAACATCCCACTTTTAAAAGACGTTAATCAACCATATGTTATCCTACTGCTTGTACATAAGATGACTGATTAAATTGATTATACTGAATTGCAGGCTGCATAGAACAATAAAGTGAAAAATTATACGTAAAATTTTGCATCTTACTAACACTGCAATCTCATGTACTGCAAAAGCACATTTAACAGTCTAAAGCCCAAATATTTTTCGGAAACAAAGAATAACTTTATTTTATAAAATGGCACAAGAACATAAATCTATATTTCTAGCGTTCTTTTATGAAAGAAAGTTTTCTTAGAGCTATGATGGTATTTATTTTAGATCTTTTCTTCGAAGTACATAGTGCTGTGTTTTCAATGATATTGTAATTTTTGAATTTACAGTACGCATATTTATATGCAACGTTGGAATATATGATTTATCGTGTCTTGAATGTAATAAAATACGTTTCAAATAACTCGAATAAATATGTGTACGTAACGGCATTGGGAAAGTATGATAAAGTTTTATGCAACGGCTTTCTCGTAGCCTTCGGCGTCTAATACGAGGCTCAGTTGGAAATAATTTTAAAACTGGTTTTAAGCATTATCACTAACCCCATACTCCCGTAAACTTTCATTTTAGAAAAACATTTCCATTTCGCCTTTCCTTGAAAGTGTTCAATGTAAAATAACATTTCAAAATAAAATACAATAATGTTAACAATTCCACACAAACTAAAACTCATAATTACAAGATAAAAAAAACTTTTTATGTACCATGTTTTTAAATTTTCTAATGAATCATATAATCTTGACAATTCTATGTATTAATAAATAATTAAAAAAAATTTTCATGAATTATCCCATAAACTTGAAAGAAAATTAAGTTAATTGGAAGTTAACTTGCCCATAACTTTTAGTTCCCGTTCCGGCCAATAGATGGCTGCACCAGTCTACAAAACAAAATTAACTGAAAATACCTGATAATTAATTTAATTCTGCTTAAAGATGGCTAAAAGTATTAAAAAATGCATTGTCATCATGTTCTCAGCTATTTTAAAAGTTTCAAATGTCTAGCTAGTCGGGAAGTTATTTAAAAAAACGATTGCAAGATTTGTAGTTGACAAACACACAAACAAGAAAGCAAGTTAATAAAAACATGGTAATAAAGAGGGTATAGACTGCCGAACAAATTAACCGAAAACCTACCCTAGCGTTGAAAATTTTAACTTTTCAATAAAAGATTGAGTAGTTGCAACAAATTCTCATATTGAAAACGGACAAATAAAAATAAAATTGAATAATTCAACAAAGCAAGACAATTATTATCAGGAAGAATGCAGACAAAAACAAACAGAAATCATGCTCTTAGGACTCATCGAGACATAAGGCAAGATTCTACAACAGTAACGGAACTAAACCATAAATCGAGGTAACCGATTGGACCCTCGTCATCCGGAGGCCTAACCAAATCAGTCATCCGGAGGCCTAACCAAATCAGTTACCTGAAGGGGGAACTTTCTGAATAGGATGAAGATCTAACCAAAAGACATCCCAAAGCCCCGAGATCCCCATTGAAACACATAGTCAAATCAAATGATAGTACACGGACATCATGCATTTAGGACTCAACGCAACATAAGGCAAGATTCTACAACAGTAACGGAACTAAACCATAAATCGAGGTAACCGATTGGACCCTCGTCATCCGGAGGCCTAACCAAATCAGTTACCTGAAGGGGGAACTTTCTGAATAGGATGAAGATCTAACCAAAAGACATCCCAAAGCCCCGAGATCCCCATTGAAACACATAGTCAAATCAAATGATAGTACACGGACATCATGCATTTAGGACTCAACGCAACATAAGGCAAGATTCTACAACAGTAACGGAACTAAACCATAAATCGAGGTAACCGATTGGACCCTCGTCATCCGGAGGCCTAACCAAATCAGTTACCTGAAGGGGGAACTTTCTGAATAGGATGAAGATCTAACCAAAAGACATCCCAAAGCCCCGAGATCCCCATTGAAACACATAGTCAAATCAAATGATAGTACACGGACATCATGCATTTAGGACTCAACGCAACATAAGGCAAGATTCTACAACAGTAACGGAACTAAACCATAAATCGAGGTAACCGACTGGTCTCGTCATCAGGAGGCCTAACCAAATCAGTTACCTCAAGTGGGAACTTTCTGAATAGGATGCAAATCTAACCAAAAGACATTCCAAGGCACCGAGATCCCCATTGAAACAGATAGTCAAATCAAATGAATGTAGACGGACATCTTGCACGTAGGACTCAACGCACCATAAATGCAAGTACACATACAATCCTAAAGAACACAAATGAAAAGACAGAAATGCAAACAAGCGGACTTACCCTAATTGAATGAGTAATGGTTATAGTTAAACAGCAGCCAATTTATACCCTAGGAATTACGTCACTGTAGCAAAAACACAGCGCCACACCCGATTGAATTTTAACCACAAAAGTTTAAAGAAAATGTGAGACCAGAAAACCATATCTTAAAAATCCTTAAAATATACCCGAGTCCAAATGCCATTTCTTTAAAACTTTTAAATTGCCGAAATTATTAGGGAAATTTTTCTTACGTAGGTTTTCTCGAAATTGCTACACGCCTCCAAAAAATCGTCAGCGTTATTACAAATGTTTTTTTATTTATCTACGTAATTACCTACGTAATTAGATACTTAATTCGAGATCTAATACGAAGTCTAAAATTATTTCCAAGTAAATAGGGTCTAATTCGGGGTCTAAAATTATTTCCAGCTTTAAAATTATTTCCAGTGTTAAAACTGGTTTTAAGTAATATCACCAACCCCCTATTCCCGTAAACTTCCATTTTAGAAAAACATTTCCATTTCTCTTTTCCTTGAAAGTGTTCAATGTAAGATAACATTCCAAAACAAATTTATATAATTCTTGATTCTTCAATTTTCCAATGGATCCCATTAAAGTTAAAAGTTAACTGAACTTGATGACGTCAATGCAATACTCAAAGACGAAAATTGAATTTCTTACTGATTACTACCCCGTATTAGACTACTTAATTCTTGGTCTAATACGGGGTCTAAAATTATTTCCAAGTAAATAGGGTCTAATTCGGGGTGTAAAATTATTTCCAGCTTAAATATTATTTCCAGCTTAAATTATTTCCAGTTTTAAAGCTGGTTTTAAGCATTATTACCAATCCCATAACCCCATAAACTTCGATTTTAACAAAACATTTCCATTTCGCCTTTCCTTGAAGGTGTTCAATGTGATATAGCATTTTAAAACAAATTTTTATAATACTTGCTTCTTAAACTTTCCAATAGATCCCATTAAAGTTAAAAGTTAACTGAACTTGCTGACGTTAATGCAACATCCAAAGACGAAAATTGTTTTTCTTACTGATTACTACCCCATATTAGACCCGATACTACATATTAGACAACTTGATTCGGAGTCAAATACGTGGTCTAAAATTATCTCCAAGTAAATAGGGTCTAATACGGGGTGTAAAATTATTTCCAGTTTTAAAGCTGGATTTAAGCTTTATCATCAACCCCACAACTCCGTAAACTTCCATTTTGCCAAAACATTTCCATTTCGCCTTTCCTTGAAGGTGTTCAATGTAAGATAACATTTCAAAACTAATTTTTATAATATTTGCTTCTTGAAATTTCCAATAGATCCTATTAAAGTTAAAAGTTAGCTGAACTGGTTGACGTCAATTCAACAGACAAAGACGAAGATTAAATTTCTTACTGATTACTACCTCGTATTAGACTACTTAATTCAGGTTCTAATACGGGTTCTAAAATTATTTCCAAGTAAATAGGGTCTAATACGGGGTATAAAATAATTTCCAGCTTTAAAATAATTTCCAGTGTTAAAGCTGTTTTTAAGCATTATCACCAACACCATACTCACGTAAACTTTCATTTTAGAAAAACATTTCCATTTCGTCTTTCCTTGAAGGTGTTCAATGTAAGATAACATTTCAAAACGAATTTATATACATTATATTACTTTATAATACTTGATATATTTATAATACTTGACATATTTATAATACTTGATTCTTCAACTTTTGAATAGATCTCATTAAAGTTCAAATTTAACTGAACTTTCTGACGTCACTGCAACACCTAAAGACGAAAATAGAATTTCTTAACTGGTGTTACTGCGATTTTATCTGTTAATGGTACAAGTATTATCACCTTCTGAAATATTTGTTGTTCTTGTTGTCGCTAATTCTCCCTGGCTGGAAGTGTTCCAGATCTGGTCCATATAGGCTTTGCGCGAGGAGGTGAGCGGCTCCGGTTTAAAATAGCACCACAAGGGTCGGAGTCTGTCTAAGCTAAAGGCCACCTCAATTTAACCGAGAACCCTCAGGGAGGACATCTGGTTAATCGTACCCTCCCCCACCCTCTCTGATATCATAGAGGGACGGGTTTGTAATGTAACATTACCCAGGTGGCAGTCATTATTGGCGATGCATTGCCGAAGCCTTTCTCTAAAGATTTCCATCACTCTGCTGGTCATCTATGGGGGAATGGCGGCAACTTTATTTATTGCCACCATTTTCTGGTGTTCTAATGTTGCGATAGCGACAAATTGATTCTTGGTAATGCAGACTCACTTATTCCCATGTTTGAAACCCATCGCAGGTTCTTTTGTTCGGAACGGCATCAGCTGCATCTGGCCCGAATCCCGTGAAAATGCGATCTGTATCGCAGTTAAAGAATCGTTGTTTTTAAAGAAGGCCTCGATAAAGAAACCGGGATGTTCACCGGACCAACTCATGGTGTCCACTGATAACTAGAAATTCCACATGAATTCTGGCCACCTCCTGCGATTTGGCTAGGTACCACCACAATTTTGACCGAAAAACCCCTGGGGAGGACATCTGGGGATCGTACTTTCCCCACCCACTGACCTCATAGAAGGACTTTCTGGTCTACGGATTTAAAGTGCCCATATCCGGCTTAGTCACAGACGTATTTAATGGCACTTGCCAGGTATTCGTACCGAGCCCCTTCGACGCCGAAAGCCGAAGCACTATAACTAGGCTACCTCGGGCCCATTAATTGTAATATGCATTGTTTATATTGGGCTATTACAATTACTATTTAGGCCTGAAATCTGTAAATGTAACAGTGGCAGTAATCAGTAATAGTAATAGTGATCAGTAATATTAACAGCCTAGCTATCACTAGGCTACTTCGGGGAACAAAGCCTATGTATGCAAGTATTGTTAATATATAATTTACATAGAAATACATTTTATAGCGGCAAAACTTTTTTAAAGCCCAGAAATTTAACACTGTAATGAATTACCGAAATTTATCGCAATATCCTTCCATATCGTGCTATAATTCTTAATATGATCAAATGTAAAGTTGTTTTGTATGTTAACGTTTCTAGCAATTGTCACTCAAATCATTCTCGCTTGATTAGCTAAGTTCCCAGAAAATTCTAGGTACAATATTTACGTTTCTCGTTGACTTAAAGCTTTTCAGCTGAATGTCAGAACAATTCATACCTTCGCTTATTTTCAGTGACATAAATGTTTGCATAAGTCTTTAATCTATTAATGCCGTCAATATCAGTAATGACATAAAATGACGTAAGACTACCTAAAATAGGGTGTAAAGACGGTTAACAAGTCGACATTGCAGATTTGAGCTATGCGAATTTTACTTAAAATATATTTTAATTCTTTTTGCATATTTTTGAATTCTGTGTCTTTGCACTTAAAGGCTTTTAAAAATGGTACTGTGTACTAACCCTATTGGATTCACTCACCTTAACATTTAGCTTACGGGGCCTATTTTTCTGATTCCCTCTTTAGAAGGGAAATTTTATACCCCTTTTGTAAGAACGGCCATGAAGGGTGTTATATATATATATATATATATATATATATAAGTATAAATATATAAATATATATATATATAAATATATAAATATATATATATATATATATTAATATAAATATATATATATATACATATATATATATATATATATATATATATATATATATATATATATACATACATATATATATATATATATATATATATATATATATATATATATATATATATATATATATATATAGATATATATATAGATACTAGCTGAAAACCCGCGCTTCGCTACGGAGTACATTCAAATTAAATACAACGGTCAACGTATGCAATTTATGCCAAAAAGTAAATATATTTATAATAAATGCGATGATCAATGTATACAATTGATGTAAAATATATATCTATATATATATATCTATATATATAAAACAGTTCCGTAACTGACTCATTCATTCATTCATTCACTGACTGACTGACATACAACGCACAGACCAAACCGCTGGACCTAAAGGGCTGAAATTTTGCATGGCGATTCTTCTAATAGTGTAGGGGTGCACTAAGAGAGATTTTTCAAAAATTCTTCTTAGATTTTTTTAAATTAAATTTTTAAGCTGTTTTAGTAACTTTTTTTAAGTTTGCATTTAAAATAATAATTCGAGTGTTATAAAATTTATATCACGAGAAAGAACGTAAAAATTCCTTTAAAATGAATTTTTTTTGGAATTTTTACCTCCATTTCCTGATTTTTGGAGAATTTTTAAAGATTAATTTTTAGAATTTAATTTATTAAATGCTGATCACGTGATTTCTTTTTCTGGTACTTTCAATAAATTTATGGTCACGTGCGTAACAACTAAATAGACAAAAAAAATATTTTTTTTTTCTAATGCAGCAGACGATTGGATATTATCCAAAAAAAATGCATATCCCTTGCATTTTTTTATAAATATATATATATAGATAGATATATATTTTACATCAATTGTATACATTGATCATCGCATTTATTATAAATATATATATTTATTTTTTGGCATAAATTGCATACGTTGACCGTTGTATTTAATTTGAATGTACTCCGTAGCGAAGCGCGGGTTTTCAGCTAGTATATTTATAAAAAAATCGTAAGGGATATGCATTTTTTTTGGATAATATCCAATCGTCTGCTGCATTAGAGAGAGAAAAAAATATTTTTTTTTGTCTATTTAGTTGTTACGCACGTGACGATAAATTTATTGAAAGTACCAGAAAAAGAAATCACGTGATCAGCATTTAATAAATTAAATTCTAAAAATTAATCTTTAAAAATTCACCAAAAATCAGGAAATGGAGGTAAAAATTCGAAAAAAATTTCATTTTGAAGGAAGTTTTATGATCTTTCTCGTGATATAAATTTTATAACCCTCAATGTATTATTTTAAATGCAAACGTAAAAAAAGTTTAAAAAAAAGCTTAAAAATTTAATTTAAAAAAATCTAAGAAGAATTTTTGAAAAATCTTTCTTAGTGCACCCCTACACTATTAGAAGAATCGCCATGCAAAATTTCAGCCTTTTAGGTCCAGCGGTTTGGTCTGTCCGTTGTATGTCAGTCAGTCAGACAGTCAGTCAGTGAATGAATGAGTCAGATACGGAACTGTTTTATATATATAGATAAATATATATATATATATATATATATATATATATATATATATATATATATATGAAACGATAACCTATTATTACCATTAAAATGCCTATTCAAAATTCTTTCATATTATCGCAACAGAATATTGTCCCTCATTTCACTTTGACCTAGGAATAACCGGGATAATCTGGTAGATTTTCCCCTAAACCCACGCGCAGACAGAATTATATAACGAAGAATGTTTCACAAACTTCCAACGACGATCACCCCCTATGGCGTATTAAATCAGGTGTCATAAATTGCCCAATTAGAAGTCTTAATGTGATTCCCAATTAGAAGAGCCCAATTAGAAGTCTTAACGTGAAGTCTTAACGCCATTTGGCTGATAACATTCTCTCCCTGCCTTCTGTGTCCACCTTTCGTCCTAAGCGCATGTCGAAAAAGTGCGCTGCGATTTTATATTTTCTGCGAGCTGTTCCGACAGCCCCAGGACGAGAATTACCATGCAAAAAATCCTATACTAAGTTTGTACTGTGCAGAAAATGAAGCATACCTAAAACTCGAAAAACTATGAAATAAAGAGACGTTAAGCCAGAACTGTGACGCGTATGTTTTTCTCGCCTGGACTTGCTTTGGTTTGACTCCCCTTTTCGCCGGCCCCGGTGACGTCTAGAAAAATGTACGGAACCCCCTGAGCTTTCGTGATGAATGGAGTTCACTGTCCTGAAGTTCCCCGATCCGTTAATCTTACACACACACACACATATATATATATATATATATATATATATATATATATATATATATATATATATATATATAAATATATATATATATGTACACTCACTTCCAAAAGTTAAGCACGGAACAGTAAAATGCAAAAAAATGGACAAGTACTGCTTTGATTCACATGAAATGCTGCAAGTAAGTAGCTCTATGTTTATTCATGAAGTAAAACAGAGAATTACATACAGAGATAAAAAAAAATATTGAATTTTCATAAATTATAAGATGACGTCATATTTGCGTCATTAACAAAATGATTTTTAAATGCAAAACAAACAACAAAAACCGACATTAATAGGGTATGTGAGCACCCCTCACCTTCATACAAAGTGTACAGAGTGTGATCATGCTTGTTATGAGGTGATCATCCACTGCAGGGTCCAGTAATCGCCATTCCTCCTGTAGGGCAGTTTCTAAATCTCTGAGAGTGGCTGGAGGGGGGAAACGTCTACATACAGCACGGCCGAGGGCATCCCAAAGATTTTCAATTGGATTAAGGGCCGGCGAGTAAGCCGGCCACTCCATACGCGCAGTCCCCTCACTTTCCAGAAAGTCGTCAACGACGGCAGCTCTAAGTGGACGGGCATTATCGTCCCTTAAAACGAAAGAAGGACCAACTGCTGCAGCGTACAGTTTCTCAGTGAGGTCTAGGACTTCATCTCGATACCGTACAGCCGTCACAGAACCTCGCCTGTAGATGTGCAGGTCGGTGCTATATCCCAATGAAATCCCTGCCCAGACCATGATGCTTCCACCGCGGAATGCGTGATGTTCGGTGATGTTCTCGGGCCGATTGCGTGGGCCTTGTTCCCTCCAGACCCTTACAGGCTTATCATCGAGTTGTAGGGCAAATCTGGACTCATCTGTGAACATAACGTTGCCCCAATCAGACACAGTCCAATTCACATGCTGGCGGCACCACTTTAATCGTGCCTCTCTGGATTGGACGCATAAAGGAACACAAACACGTGGTACCCGGGCGTACAGACCATTCATGTGTAAGCATTCGATGAACAGTAGTGGTAGATATCGTCTTACCAATGGCCGCTGCAACCATAGATGTCACACGTGCGGAGGTCGATCTTCGATTACGCTTGGCTACAACAGCAATATATCGATCTTCCGAGGGGGTCGTAACCCTTGGACGATCGGCTACAGGTCTTCGGACAACTGTTTGGCTGGTTTGGAATTGTTTCCATAATTGTGAAATGATGGAATGATGAACGCCGAAGAAAAGGGCAACATCTGTGATAGACTGTCCTGCTTCAATGCGTTTGACAGCCCGCCAGCGCTCAGAATCTTCCATTCGTCTTCTGGAAGCCATAGAAACACGTCTAGCTTGAAAACAAATCCAACGAATGTTCTAAACACCTTTCATCAGCAATTAAATGAAGCTCCTGTAACCTTTCACTATGCCGGCTTCTTATACAACTACCTGTTTTGCATATTTCTCGACGCGAAACCGTGATTGGATGTTACCTAACATATGTGCATACTTCCTTCTACCCTCGCAGCAAATTTCAGCTTCTTTAATTCAGATTGGGTTACGGAAATTAATATTTTCCTCTCCGTGCTTAACTTTTGGAAGTGAGTGTATATATATATATTATATATACAGGGTGATTATAATTAAAGTTTAAGTTTCAAAACGCTATAAAAAAGAACCACTGATGGGAATGACGTCAAATTTGAACGGCATGTTATTGAAGAAGGCGGAAAGCGTATGGCAGAAGAAAAAATTTAGTTTCAAATTTTAGCAACATATGGCCCTGTAAGAGGCAGAATCACGACGAGAAATGAGAAATGATTCGTAAAATAAAGGCTAAGGTGTAAGTTACACATTAAAACGCATTGACGAATTAGAATTGTTGAGTAATTTTATTTGCATGACTGTACTTATCACATCGAAAGGGACAAATCGGTTTCAAGAGTTTTGCGGCGACATACCGCATAAGAACCATTCATCAAAGAAGTTCGGAAATGTCGCGAGACTAGCGCAAAACATGTTCAGTATGGTGTCCACCGTTGTGTTCAACAAGTTGAAAGCGACAAACAGCATGTTCCACAACGGATCGCAGTGTCTCCGGGATGATGTTCAGAATGTGTTTCAAAATGCGTGCCTTTAATTCCGCTAAATTTGCAATTGGAGCACGGAACACAACATCTTTGAGATAACCCCACAGCCGGAGGTCACACGGAGTCAGATCAGGTGATCGGAACGGCCAGGCTGTAGGGAAATGACGGCTGATAATTCGAGCATTTCCGAAATGGCGCCTCAGCAGCTGCTTCACGGGATGTGCAATGTGCGGAGGAGCGCCATCTTGCATAGAAATGATTTCATCCACACATCAACGCTGTTGCAGAGCTGGAATGACGTGGTTGCGCAAAAGAGACGCATAGCGCTGACCAGTGACGGTAGCGGTAACAGGACCGGAAGCACCCGTCTGCTCGAAAAAATATGGCTGTAGGATGAATGATGCCGTACCACACCGTGACCTTTTCAGGATGAAGTGGTACGGGTTGCGTTGCCAGAAGATTTTCTGTTGCCCATATTCGACAATTCTGGGTATTGACGTGCCCTGTCAGATGGAAATGGGCTTCATCTGTCCACAAAATTTTCCACGGCCATTCATTATCCACTTCCATGCGACCAAGAAATTCTAACGCAAACGTCTCCCTTGCTGGCAGGTCAGACGGAAGCAACTCCTGCACATGGCCAATTTTGTACGGATAGTATTGCAGGATGTTTCGTACAATTTTCAGCACCGTACTCGTAGGCCTGTCCAATGTTCGGGCAATTCCTCGTGCACTGCACGGTTGCACACCACCGGCCGACCCCTCCTGTAATGCTGTGGCCACTTCTTCAACTACCGTCGAATGCCCTCGTTTTCTCCCTCTACCAGATTGCACATCAAACGAACCTGCCGTTTCGAATTTTTGCATCATTTTCTTCAGACCCACAACACTCACAGGACCAACGCCTTCTTTTATACCCTTCAGTGTCCTGAACTTTTGCAGAGCTACTCTTGCACAATCATCGTTCTTGTAATAAAGCTTTACCAGCAGAGCGCGGTCCTGCAGTGAGACACCCATGGCGAACGTCTGAGACGCGAAATGAGGAACAGCCGTGTACCTGGCGGTTTTATAACACTGAAATGTGTCGTGCGCATGACAGGTATTTTAATTTACATCTTCTGCCGCTTACAGCGCCATCTGTTGCTAACTTTTGAAACTTAATTTTTCCTCTGCCATACGCATTCCGCCTTCTTCAATAACATGCCGTTCAAATTTGACGTCATTCTCATCAGTGGTTCTTTTTTTATAGCGTTTTGAAACTTAAACTTTAATTATAATCACCCTTTATATATATATATATATATATATATATATATATATATATATATATATATATATATATATATATATATGTATATATATATATATATACACATATATATATATATATATACAGGGTGGCTAATAAATACTGTGACAAATATCGAATCATTTAATTACACACAGATGAAATAGAAAATGGAAAATACAACAATATTATGAACATTATACATGAAAGTTTACCATGAAATAATTTTACTCGAATCAACCGCCATCTTTATCGATTACTAAAGATAATCTCTTACGCCACTGTCCAATTGCGGCACGAATCATTTTATGAAGTAATTTGTCCCATTCACTCCGTATGGAAGCTTTGAGGGAGTCCAAACTTCTGTGCTGCTTAGCATTTACTTTAGACTCTAAAATCCCCCAAATGCAATAGTCTAAAGGATTTAGATCTGGTGAAGAAGGTGGCCAATCTTCTTGCTTGATAAACTTCGGGCAATTGGCATGGAGCAATTCCTGTGTTGTTTTGGATCGGTGGGACGGTGCAGAATCTTGCTGAAATATCCAATTCTTTTTGGGATACAATCTGTTAGCATGTGGTAATAAACGTGTAGCCAATACTTCCTGTTTGTAATATTCAGCATTGATTTTTACCCCTTTATCGATGAATTTCAGAGGCAGTTTTCCATTGTGTGACACTGCAGCCCAAACCATAACAGAATTCTTGTTCTGAAAGCGTTTAACAGTTCGAAGATTTTCAGGTATATCCTCGAAGGTTGCTGAATATACAACATCATTTTTAGCATTATAACTTTGTTCTGTACAACACAGCTTCTCATCAGAGAAAATGATTTTTTCAACACTTTTGCTACCGTGCCGGTTCAGCAATTTCTTACATCTTTGTAACCTTTTTACTATTTGTGCAGTAGTCAAATCTTGAACTTTTCATTTGAGATAAGGGCAAAAACCCAGGTCTTCATTTATGATAAGTTGCATAGTTCTGCGACTGATGTTCTCTTCTGCTGCCATTTTATTTTCAGAACGTTGTGGATTTCTTCGTATCTTTTCACGAATTCTTTTGATACGTTCTTTTGTACGAACAGTGCGTGGACGACCGGACCTTGGTCGATCTTTACAGCTATTGGTATCCAATAATCGATTTATAGTCCTATATATGAACGTCCTATTAAAACCAAGGCATTTTAATTGCTTAAATATTTTACCTGCAGAAAATCCGCGATCAAAAAGCTGTTTAACCATTAACCTTTTGGCTTCCATCTTTAAAAATATTCTACATGTTTTACTTTAAACAAAAATCGTCTGCGTTTACAAAAAGTTACCAATCACACAAATACATAGATAAATTGTTTTTCCAAACGATAAAAATTAACTCTTATTTTTTGGAGTGTTACAGTATTTATTAGCCACCCTGTATATATATATATATATATACATTCATTCATGTGCCCGTATTCTTGGTATACATGCCATTCCACCCCGTAAGGAAAAGTTTAATGTTTACCTATGGAGAAAATGTTTCTACTATTGACAGCTAAATAAATGGTGATAATCCAATAAAAATGGTATTTTCAGTTATTCTGAACTTTTTTGCACCTTGCAGCAGGATTCATTTTATAAATTTAGTCCACCAAAAGAATTTAGAAGCGTTTAAAGCACATTAAACCAGATTTTTTTCGCCGAAAAATTTAGATTGAAAAATATTATTTGCATTTAAAAAAATGCCCCTAGATGTAAAATTTCTTTCCCTATTAAGGAGAACAAATTTTTATCGAAGCCGATAATCCTTGGACACATTTTTCCATAGGTTAACATTGAGGTGAGCGAATCCAAAAGGGTTAGTACACAACAGCCTTAAGGTAGACGTTTAAACAAAAAGCGAGTTTTTTTAAAAGTTTTGAATTTTCTTCTGTTTATTTTTTACAGGGTATTAAATTACTGATATCTTACGAAGAAAATTACTTTTTTCAAAATTTAAATTTAAATCAAATAAAAAAGATAATTAAAACATATACGATTTGCTTTTACAGATCTATTTTCAAAGGCGGAAAACATAATTAAAAAACATATATTGGCTGATCTATGAAAACAAAAATATTAACTGGAAAATTCCTCATAGGTTATAAAAAAGATATGCTAAGTCAACTGATACATCACCTAAAGTTGGCCACCTTAAGTTGGTTATAAGTTGAACAACCTTAAGTTGCCCTTACTGGTTGATGTGGCACTTAAGATTGGATTAGTGCAAGTGATTACTAAATTGCTGATGCCTTATGCAGAAAACTGTTGTTTTTAAAAAAATAATTAAAAAAATATTTCTACAGCACATTCTCTTTGCTTTTGAAGATCTTCTGTTAGAGGCGGAAAATATAATTCAAAAATAGGCATTTGTTGATCTATGAACAGAAAAATACCAAGGCAATTTCCTTCTTATATTATCGTAAAGATCCGTAAGGCAAATTGATACACCACCGTAAGGTGATCTTACTAGTTGATGTGCCAGTTCTGAAGACATTAGCGTGAGTGACTGTTATCGTCCTCAATAGACCAGAAATCTTTACACTTGTAATCGAATAAAGTCATAATTAAACCCTGCAGAGTGATTTCCTTAAACTGACGTTAATATCATGTTACAGTGAAAACAAATAGCGTCAAATTGACGTCACTGTAATGTTATTTGAAAATTGCTTCTATAATCATTCATCTATTCCGATAGACAATACTGTATTAACAGGAAAAACCTCCATAGATTATCCAAAAGTATCTGCAAAGCAAACTGATACACCACCTTAAGCTGACATCACTGGCTTATGTGAAAGTTCTGAAGACATTAGCGTGAGAGACTGCTATAGTCCTTAACGGACTAGAAACCTTTACACTTGTAATCAAATAAAATCAAAATAAACACCTTGCAGAGTGATTTCCTTAAACTGACGTTAATATCATGTTATAATGAGAACATGTATCGTCAAATTGACGTCACTGTAATGTTATTTGAAATTTTTTTCTATAATCATTCATCTATTCCAATAGACAATACTGCATTAACTGGAAAATCCTCCAGAAATTATCAAAAATATCTGCAAAGCGAACTGATACACCATCTTAAGTTGGCATCACTGGCTGATGTGCCAGTTCTGAAGACACTAGCTTGAGCGACCGCTATCGTCCTTAACGAACTAGAAACCTTTACAGTTGTAATCAAATAAAATAAAAATTTACCCCTTGCAGTGATTTCTTTAAACTGACTACAATATATAATGTTATAATGAGAGAATTTAATGTAAAAGTGACGTCGGGTCAATATTATTTGAAAATTGCTTCCTTAAGCTTTCGTCTATTCCAGTAGACAGTAGATTGTTAACTGGAATATGCTCCCTAGATTATCAATAAAATCTGCAAAACAAACAGATACACCACCGTTAGTTGGTTAATATAATGTTATAATGATAATATGTAGCACCAAACTGACGTCACAGTAATGTTATCCGGAAATCGCTTCTATAATCATTCTTCTATAGCGATAGGCAATACTGTGTTAAATGGAAAATCCTTCATAGATTATCAAAAAGATTTGCAGAGTAAACAGTCCCACAAGTTTGTAAAATAAAAGTTTATTAAAAAATCAAAATAAATATGTTATGACAAAACATCAGACATCGTTGGTCTAATCCACTCCTGACGGATGGAATTGCAGTTTAAAAAAATGTGGAAAAGAAAACTCATTTTACTGAATATTGAGAAATGTTTTCTCTCGAAGCATGCATTCACTTTTTTCTTCAGTTCGAATCACAATTTCTTTTCACTTTGTTAATTTTCTTATAAAAAAAAACAGAAAGTATTTCTCCAGAAAATTAATTTTTTTTCCTGTTGAATCTCCTATCGAATTACTTCGCAAAATTTTTCTGCTATTATTAAGATTGCAAATAGATTCACCTGCAAAAGAAAATCTGAAACTCAAAGTTTGGATTTTCAATTTGGATTTGAAATTGTTATTGACGTCCAAAATATGGTCTGACTAAATTATTGAATAATGATGTTTCAATCTTATGTTTCCTCAGTAAATTCAAAGAAAGGAAACGTCGCTAAAATTTCGTATTTGATTTCTTTATTTGAATCTTGAAAAGCAATTTACTGCAAAAAAAAAAAAACTGTTGAACTAAGATAACTCATTATAAAGTTTCTTATATAGTAAAATGTCAGAGATATGTAAAATACAATTTAAATTTATAAAAAACTGACCAAATTAAATTATCACGTGATGTAATTATCCTGGTGTTTGTGCCCCAGTTTTTTTGAATATTTAAGACTTTGTCTTTTCATTCTAATAGCAAAACCAAATAAATAACACCCGCAAACTATTAAAAGAATTGTCCGATCTACTGGATATCGTGGTTTGATTGTACAAAGTGACATAAATCTCGGTAGTCACATCTGGTCCATATAAATTCATTAATCCAAAAACTATTGACAGTTTTCCAATCTGCTGGCTATAGTAGGTGAATTGTAAAAAGTCACTTAAATCTAAGTAGTCACATAAAGTCCGCACAAATAAATTAATAAAGAATATAAAAAGATATCTCCGATCTGAAACATATCTGAGATAAATTGTTAAAAGTCACATAAATGTTGCTAGTCCCATCTAGTCCACATAAATCTTGCTAGTTCCATCTAGTCCAAATAAATCTATTAATACAAAAACTATTAGGAGTTGTCGTGGATGGTTTGTAACAAGACACTTGAATCTTACTAATCACATCTAGTCCAAATAATCAACTTATCCAAAAACCAAAGAGTTGCCCTATCTACCGGATACCGTGGATGGATCGTAAAAAGTCACATAAATCCCACTAGTAACATCTGGTTCCCATAAATCAGTTTATCCAGAAGTATTTAAAAGCGTTGTCCAATCAGCTGGATATCGTGGATGGGTTGCAAAAAGTCACATAAATATCGCCAACCATATCTGCATCCACATAAATCAATTAATCAAAACAACTATCAAAGGAATTTGTCTGGTCTGTTGGATATCGTTGATGGATTATAAAAATTCGCATAAATGTCGCTAGTCACATCTTGTCCACATAAATCAAATAATCCAGGAAGATTTTTAAGAGTTGTCCTATCTATTGAATATCGTGAATAGGTTGTAAAAAAGTCACATAAATCTCACTGGTCCCATCTAGTCCACACGAATAAATTTGTCCAGAAACTATTAAAAGAGTTTTTTGATCTGCTGGATTTTGTGGATGGAATGTGAAAAGGCACATAAAATTCGCTAGTCGCATCTATTGAACATAAATCAATTAATCCAGAAATAATTAAAGCAATTGTTCAAACAGTTGTTGCTTAATATCGTGAAGGGATTGCAAAAAATCGCATAAATCTTCCTAGTCACATATATTACACAAAAGTTAATTAATCCTGTAACAATTAAGAGTTGTCCAATATGCTGGATATCGTGGAGGGTTTGCTAAATGTTGTATAAATCTCACTAGATGTGATATGATTTATGTGGACTGTCATATCTAGTCCACATAAATCAATTAATCCGAGCACACTTAAAATAGTTGTCCGATTTACTGAATTTCGGGGATGGATTGTTAAAAGTCAAGTACATCTCACTAGTCACTTGCAGTCCACATGAAGGAGTTAATCCAGAAATTATTAAAAGATTTGTCCAATCTTCTGGATATCCTGGATGGATTGTAAAGTGTCACATAAATCTCTTTAGTCACATCTAGTCCACATAAATCAAGTAATCCAGACACTGCTAAAAGAATCGACGATCTGCTGGATATCTAGGATGTACTGTGAAAAAGTCACATAGTTATCGTTAGTCACAAATAGCCCACATAAATCAATAATTCTGAACATAATTAAAAAAGTTATCCGATCTTCTCGATATCGTGGATGTATTTTAAACGCTACTCACATCTAGTCCACATAAATTTATTCCACTGCAAGCAATTAAAATGATTATCTGATCTGATAGATATCGTGGATGGATTGCAAAAGGTCGCACAAATCTCGCCAGTCCATATAAATATATTCCACCGCAAGCAAGTGAAATGATTATCCGATTTGCTAGATATCGTGGATGGATTTCAAAAGGTCGCACAAATATCACTAGTAACATCTAGTCCACATAAATCTATTCTACCGCAATTAAAATGATTGTCTGATCAGCTAGATATCGTGGATGGATTGCAAAAGGTCACACAAATCTCGCTAGTAACATCTAGTCCACATAAATCAAATAATCCAGAAAGTATTAAAAGAGTTATCCGATCTTCTGGATATATGTGGATGCATTGTGAAGAAGTCCCATGAATCTCACTAGGCATATCTAGTCCACATAAATCAATTAATCCAAAACCAGCAAACAAGTTGTTCGATCTGTTGGATCGGGGATGTATTGTAAAAAAGTCACACCAATCTCGCCAGTCACATCTAGTTCACATCTGTCAATTAATCCAGAAACTATAAAGTGAATTTTCCGATCTTCTGGATATTGTGAATGCATTGTAAAAAGTCACAAATCTAGTCCACATAAATCAATTAAACTGGAAACTATTAACAGCGATGTCAGATCACCTTGATATCGTGGATTGATTGTAAAAGTCACATATCTAGTCCACATAAATCAATTAAACTGGAAACTATTAACAGAGACATGTCCGATCGGCTGGATATCGTAGAGGGATTGTAAAAAGTCACAAATCTAGTACACATAAATCAAATAATATAGATTTTATTAACAGAGTTATTCGATCTACCGGATACCGAGGATAGATTGTAAGAAAAAATATTCAAAGCTACTGTAAATGTATGACATTTTAAGCCCAATTTTTTCACAAAATCGAGAGTCAAACAAATTGATTCCGACTTGAAGACACATGACACCATATCATCGGCAAACAAAGGAGTTCTGAATATAGTCAATATTTCATGTAAATTTCACCTTAAACGTGATTCCTAAAAAAGTACAAAGGACGTCCCAGAGATGAAGACTGATTAAATTTTTAATCAGAATTTCCATTATATTTGCCCGCAATTTCCGAATTTAGCAATCACTTTCGCATACAAACGAGAACATTAGCTCCATAGATGCAGAAATTAATTATCTATATGCAGTTCTTAAATTACATTACGAATATAAAAATTTAATATAAAACAGAGAAAACTTTGCACAATAGATTGCACTCTCTGTACAGAAAATTCTCTCCTTTTCCTTATATTTTTAATGCATTTCATGAAAACTTTTTCGACCTCCTTTATTTATTCTGATGGGAGCTTTATTTATATTCTCGCGCACAAGGGAACTCATAAACTTTATTTTGTCCCTCCGAAAAAACTTTGTCCCTTGAATTCCGAATTTTGTAGGAGAACTTTTCAATTTTGAAGATCTTTATCGATTTGGCTATGCTTTATGAATATATACGTATATGATTATACACGTATATAAGCAAATAAATAAATATATATATATATATATATATATATATATATATATATATATATATATATATATATATATATATATATATATATATATATATATATATAGAGAGAGAGAGAGAGAGAGAGAGAGAGAGATAGATAGATATACACATATATATATATATATATATATATATATATATAGATAGATAGATAGATAGATAGATATACACACGTATATATATATATATATATATATATAGATAGATAGATAGATACATATATATATATATATATATAGATATATAGATATATAGATATATATATATATAGATATATATATATAGATATATATATACATACATACATATATATATATATATATATATATATATATATATATATATATATATATATATATATATATATATATATATATATAAAGAGAGAGAGTGAGAGATAGATTGCTCGTCATACCCTTTTATCTTCGTAAACACAAGTTGTTTCTCCTTAAATCAATTAAGGAAAGAGCCTGTGCAGGCGGGAGTTTGCAGAAGTTTAAGGAGATTCTACCATAAATCAAACAAGGTAAATCCATTCCAAGGACAAGTTGCAAGGTGCTCGCTAATCCCATTCGGATGATGATATATAAAGCTAATAAAGAGAGCGTCTGTCTGTCGTTGTTTTTCATTTTGTGCTGCGATTTTTCATTGGATAAAACAAATAGAAGGAAAAATCATAAATATTTCATTAACAATAAATGATTCTATTGGCGTAAACACCATAGGGAATACAAAATACCCGACAAAACTTATCTTCTATTTACACAATCTTAAACTACATCCAAGATTACCTAATTCAATATTATTTCCTTCTGACATAAAATTTAATCAATAAATTTCCAATTTCCTTATCATGATATTAAAATACTCCCATTTTTCATCAGTTTATTTTACCTCTGTAATTTATCACTCATTCGATAATAACCCACTGCTCAAATTCAGTGAAGTATTGATTAGGTTGTGATCTAATTCAATAATTCACAGGTATTCATGTTGAAAATCTATTTTTGTTTCAGAAAGAGATCGAATTAATTTACTATTTTTGCTAGTGGGGTATTATTCGTCAGTGGAAAGAAATTTGCACTGCTTCCGTAGGTTGGCTGAGAGAGAAATCTACAGTTTTAGAAGCTCTGTACCCACCGAACCAACTTTGTACCACCCAAACATTATCAACCTAACAACCATCAAATGTCACTGCTTCAGTGGGTTGGCTGAAAGACAAATCTTTAGTTTTAGAAGATTTGTACAAACCAGACCAACTTTAAACCGGCCCAAAAAATATCAATGAACTAACCATCAAATTTCACGTCTTTGATCGATCGGCTGAAAGATAAATCTTTAGCTTTTATTAACTGAACCAACTTTGTACCAACCAAAAAATGTCAGTTTACCAACCATGAAATTTTATTGCTTCAGTGGGTCGTCTGAAAGAGAAATCTTTAGTTTTGGAAGCTTTGTACTAACTAGAAAATATCAACCAACCAGCCATCAAATTTCATTGTTTTTGAGGGTTGGCTGAAAGAGAAACCTTTAGTTTTGGAAGCTTAGTACTAACTAGAAAATATCAACCAACCAGCCATCAAATTTCATTGTTTCTGAGGGTTGGCTGAAAGAGAAATCTTTAGTTTTGGAAGCTTTGTACTAACTAGAAAATATCAACCAACCAGCCATCAAATTTCATTGTTTCTGTGGGTCGGCTGAAAGAGAAATCTTTAGCTTTCGAAGCTTTGTACAAACCAAACGAATTTTACACCGACCAAAGAATATTAGCTAACCAAACATGAAATTTCATATTGTCCGTGGATCGGCTGAAAGAGAAATCTTTAGTTTTAAAAGATTTGCACCAACAAAGCCAATTTAATATGGAACAAAAAATATGAACCAACCAATCATCAAATTACATTTGCTTCAGTGGCTCGGCTGAAAGATAAACCTATAATTTTAGAAGCTTTTTACCAACCTAACAATTTGAACCAACCATCAAATTTCATTGCCTCCGTGGCTCAACTGAAAGAGAAATCTTTAGTTCTAGAAGCTTTGTACAAACCAACCTGATACAACCAATCCAACATTGCTGAAAAATAGAGTTACAGAGTTGGTGGAATCATGGTTTGGGCAAGAATCTCTCTCGGTGGTCACACTGACCTGCATGTGTTCCATAGAGGAACTCTGACTACAGGGTGGCTAATAAATACTGTGACAAATATCGAATCATTTAATTACACACAGATGAAATAGAAAACGGAAAATTCAACAATATTATGAACATTATACATGAAAGTTTACCATGAAATAATTTTACTCGAATCGACCGCCATCTTTATCGATTACTAAAGATAATCTCTTACGCCACTGTCCTATTGCGGCACGAATCATTTTATGAGGTAATTTGTCCCATTCACTCCGTATGGAAGCTTTGAGGGAGTCCAAACTTCTGTGCTGCTTTGCATTTACTTTAGACTCTAAAATTCCCCAAATGCAATAGTCTAAAGGATTTAGATCTGGTGAAGAAGGTGACCAATCTTCTTGCTTGATAAACTTCTGTCAATTGGCATGGAGCCATTCCTGTGTTGTTTTGGATCGATGGGACGGTGTAGAATCTTGCTGAAATATCCAATTCTTTTTGGGATACAATCTGATAGCATGTGGTAATGAACGTGTAGCCAATACTTCCTGTTTATAATATTCAGCATTGATTTTTACCCCTTTATCGATGAATTTCAGAGGCAGTTTTCCATTGTGTGACACTGCAGCCCAAACCATAACAGAATTCTTGTTCTGAAAGCGTTTAAGAGTTCGAAGATTTTCAGGTATATCCTCGACGGTTGCTGAATATACAACATAATTTTTAGCATTATAACTTTGTTCTGTACAAAACAGCTTCTCATCAGAGAAAATTATTTTTTCAACACTTTTGCTACCGTGCCGGTTCAGCAATTTCTTACATCTTTGTAACCTTTTTACTATTTGTGCAGTAGTCAAACCTTGAACTTTTCTTTTGCGATAAGGGCGAAAACCCAGGTCTTCATTTATGATAAGTTGCATAGTTCTGCGACTGATGTTCTCTTCTGCAGCCATTTTATTTGCAGAACGTTGTGGATTTCTTCGTATCTTTTCACGAATTCTTTTGATACGTTCTTTTGTACGAACAGTGCGTGGACGACCGGACCTTGGTCGATCTTTACAGCTATTGGTATCCAATAATCGATTTATAGTCCTATATATAAACGTCCTATTAAAACCAAGGCATTTTAATTGCTTAAATATTTTACCTGCAGAAAATCCACGATCAAAAGGCTGTTTAACCATTAACCTTTTGGCTTCCATCTTTAAAAATATTCTACATGTTTTACTTTAAACAAAAATAGTCTGCGTTTACAAAAAGTTGCCAATCACACAAATAGATAGATAAATTGTTTTTCCAAACGATTAAAATTAACTCTTATTTTTTGGAGTGTTACAGTATTTATTAGCCACCCTGTAGTTTAAGATGTCGGGACGAGATTCTTCATCAATATTTCAGCCCATATGCAGCTGCTATTGGCAACGAATACCTTCTAATGGATGATAATGCAAGATCTCACCGATCTGTACTCGTAGAACATCATCTTGAGGGTCACGGTTTGGAGCGAATAGAATGGCCAGCTCAATCTCCAGACCTGAATCCGATAGAGCTTGTTTGTGACTACCTTGGCACACACGTTGCTGCTTTAAGTTCTTCTCCAAGGTCATTACATGAGCTGGAACAAGGTTTACTCAGTATCTGGACTTCGCTTCCCATTCCGATGTCTATTAACTTAATTGGCAGCAGGGAAAGTCGATGCTGACAATGCATTACAGCTAGGAGTGGACATATTCCTTATTAGAAACCATTTTTTTAATGTTTCCATAACATTTTTCCACATAAAACTGTGATGTACTGTTTTCTCCAATAATGGAGGTTTCTGCCAAGAGTGCATTTTTGCTATAACGCATGTAAATTATGTAAATTGTGTATATTTCTTTGTCCCATTTAATAAAGAACTATTTAGTGCACATTTCGTCGAAATTTCTTGTTTCTCTGTTCATTCATTTTTAAATTAGACATCAAAAACATGTTGTACCTTAACTTTTGGAGGGCAGTGTATATCAACAAACCAACCATGAAATTTCATTCCTTCCGTGGATAAGCAGAAAGAGAAATCTTTAGTTTTAGAAGCTTTGTTTCAACCAAACCATCTTAAGGTTTCAACCAATCATGAAATTTCATTGCTCCATAGATCGGCTGAAAGATAAATCTATACTTACAGAAGTTTTAGTTTTTTAGCTTTAAAAACAAGCGTTCCAGGTTTCTGGATCCAGTATTCCAAGCTGGATAGCTGAAGAAATAGGGCCTGATACTCTAATATATTGACACAGATTACTGTAGCAAGGATAATCAATGAACTAAAAAAAGGTCCCAATCTGTTTTGACTGGTAGTTCAGACAAATGAATTTATAACGAAATGTGGTTCCCGAAAGTCATTCTTTGAATGTTGAATGATGGAAACAACAAAAGTCGTCTAGCATATTAATTTAAAATTTACAGCGGAAAAGGACTTAAATGAAATCTGTAAATCTGTTTTAATGCAAAGATTAAATAATTTTAATTGCAATGCTTATGAATAATTTTTTCTGATATATATATATATATATATATATATATATATATATATATATATATATATATATATATATCTGAACCTCGAAAGTATAGAACACTATGTCACAATGTTTGAATTTCACAGAATTTAAAAAACTCCACTTACTGCTTTTTTCCTCGAGACAGTGATAGAACATGGTGCCATTTTCAATGGGCAAAGTCTCTGCTGTATAAACATTCGCCTAACAGCTTTTCTCTACTGAAAATAGTGCTAAAACTGAAGGAATAAAGTTAAACAGTCTACTTTTAAGAAATGGGCATGGTGTCCTTTACCTCCGGTATAAAGATATATATATATATATATATATATATATATATATATCATAATGGCGTTCACTCAGTCTCTGGTTCAATTTCAAACTCTATAGAACCAACTCTCACACCAGCACATATTAAATTTAGTTGCAGTTTATCACGTGAACCCTTATGATGCTATATGCCCAGGAGAAATCCAAGCGCATATAGAGAGAACACGGAAGATTGTCATATAATGAGAAAGAGAAGATTGGAATGGAATTAAAACTGATGTGGAGCTATTATTACATATCTATATACATTTATCATATGTATATGTATTTTTTGAAATTGCAATTTGCTATAAATGGAATATTTAAAAAAATTGAAAACCATAATTTAACTGATGTGAACTTTCGTTTCAAATATCTGCTTCAGATTAAACATCCTAACATTACTCCCACACATGTCCTAGGCGAATATTTGGCACCGTAATTCAAATACCTCGACCGGTTTGAATACAATTACCTTTATATGCCTGAGAGAGTTCCCCAGAAAAAGGGAAATTAATTATTCATCACGGTTCAATGTTTACATCTTAAAAGTGAAGCCTCTCAATATTTTTCATGAAAACTCTTATCTGCGAACTGTGTTCTATATTAACCGAAATCAGTTTAAAAGTTTTTATTGTAGAACTTAATTAAATTCTGAGCATAACTTTCTGACGACGCTGTCTGTAAAACACTGAGGATCATTTTGGGATTTATTTACAGTTTTTAATTTTTTTTATTAGAATATTCAAATTGCAAGAATAGAATATTTAAATTGAAGATTTATAAAAACGTTCAAATTGTATAATCGAATATGAATATATATATATATATATATATATATATATATATATGTGTGTGTGTGTGTGTGTGTGTGTATGTATATGCATATATATATATATATATATATATATATATGTGTGTGTGTATATACATACTATATATATATATATATATATATATATATATATATATATATATATATATATATATATATATATATATGTATGTATGTATATGTATATATATATATGTGTGTGTGTGTGTGTATACATATAAATATATACAGTGACTTCCGCTTATAAGAATCACGTTTGTTATTACTGTTTTTGATTCTTATAAGCGGTTGATTCTTATAGCCGAAATTTAGGTTTTTGGACAGGCACACACACACCTATATATACATATATTAGATAATTTACCATGAAATACTCTTTAATTTACGTTAATTATCTTTTATTAAAATTATTGTTTAAAATTTTAAAAATACAACTTAATTTCTAGACCTATAAGTAGATACACATGATTATAATAAGAGAAGAAGAAAAAATCCAATATTTGTTTTAACATACCTGCTTAACAGTTTAACATATCAGCTAAAGGAAGGGTGCAAGAAAAGGTTTTCTACGGTAGTTTGACGTAATGAAGTTTTCAGCAGGCTGTTTATACCCCTTTCAATACCAATAGTCTCAGACTAAGATTCACCTCCTAGCTTACGTTTCACGGTTTAATAACGTCCTGAATCTACTAATGTCACGTTTGCCTAGGTGATAGTGGACAGTTCGCCGAAGATTTATGTGTTTCAGTGTCCAGGAAGCCGCAACCAGGATGTGGAAGGTGGGAAAAAAAGAGTCCCTGTCTTTGTTTGTCAGTGGAGAAAAGTGAAATCGGACCTGGACGGGTAGAGATGCCCCTGGGTCAAACTAATAGGACACTATTTAGCTAAAGCGTTTAAAGGGAAACTATTACGTTATGTCTAACAAAGAAAGGGATGCATTTTACGATTGTATTCCATCCCATCTTATCACTCTTTCTTTAAAAAAAAGAAAGGACTTCATGCCTTTTGAGTGTTTAAGAGGCTTTTTGGAAAAAAGAAAGGAAAGCGAAGAGTGTAAGCTGATTCTTAAAACCGGTGGATTCATTCTTTAAAGCGAAAATTTTAACATGGAAATAATACATTTGTTTTGGTTTTTGCGATGTCGATCCTTATAAACCGTTGATTCTTATAACCACTGATCACTATAAACGGTGGTTACTGTATATATATATATATATATATATATGGGTGTGTGTGTGTGTGTGTGTGTGTGTGTGTGTGTGTGTGTGTGTGTGTGTGTATGTATATGTATATACAGTCGAACCTCCATATATCGAAGTAGCAAAATGCCGGAAAAAAATTCGATATATAGAATTGATCTTAGTTTTATCATAATTATCCTAAAACATTAAAATTAAAACTAATTTTCGTATACGAAACTCCATTTCCAATTTATATGCGAATTACATTAAATGAAAGTTAATAACTAAAAGCTGAATTAATGTGAAAGATTTATTGAGTACTATATACCTTTAAAAAAAATAATAATCCAGACAGTGGTTACAGTGATCACAGTTACATTATTTTTATAAAAAAACTACGAATATCTTGCTGAACAGCCAGTTTTGCGGAAAGTTCATCAAAGAAATGCTCGCATTTATTCAGTCCATTAAAAACTTCATCAGGGACATTTTCCACGAATTGAAATCCCCGAAGTATTGTTTCAAACGCCAAAAATTGGGAGATTTTATTCTAAAGTGGAATAAAATCTCCCAATATGTCGTGAAAAAAATTTCGATATATAGAGATTTTTTCGATATATAGAAACAGTTTTTCTATATAATGAACATGGAGATTTGCTAAGAGTTCGATATATAGAAAATTTCGATATGTGGACGTTCGATATATGGAGGTTCGACTGTATATATATGTGTGTGTGTGTGTGTGTATATATTTATATATATATATGTGTGTGTGTGTGTATATGTATATGTATATATATATGTGTATATACATATATATATATGTATGTATATGTATATATATATATATATATATATATATATATATATATATATATATGTGTGTGTGTGTGTGTATACATATAAATATATACAGTGACTTCTGCTTATAAGAATCACGTTTGTTATTACTGTTTTTGATTCTTATAAGCGGTTGATTCTTATAGCCGAAATTTAGGTTTTTGGACAGGCACACACACACCTATATATACATATATTAGATAATTTACCATAAAATACTCTTTAATTTACGTTATATATATATATATATATATATATATATACATACATACATTATAAGACAAGAAAAACGACACACCAACAAGAGGTTATGCAAAATCGACACAAATTGAAATACATACAGTTTTCGATGAAAAATGAAAAATTTAAAGTTTGGCGTCCAATAAATGAACATGTGATGCTGCAGCGCATCTTAACTGCGTAACTCGCCGGATATTAATATATATATATATGTAATATAATCATTACATCTCGTTCTTAAAATGCAACCTGAAAAGGAAAACTAGCTCAAATTTACATGGCTGGAGCTAGACTCAGCCTGAAAGAATTTAAATTTTGAAGCAGTCGGGTCGAATCATTTTATTAGGAGCGATAGTAACATACGTCCTTTCATTTCACATGCTCGGAGCGAAGTGCAATATCACCTTTCAACATTACGCGCTAGAAGCGAGGTACATGTGGCTGTTGTTTTGAAATGTCAGCGGAATTTCGGGCTGGCAATGCGAACTCACGCCTTTCTCGGGACGTATACACGTGTAGAAATGCAACGTTTGCTATTTTATGGGAAGTTCTGTTGCTATGGGTTTTTAAAGCGTTAAAGTAATGTTACTGGGGATTGGATTTAGGAAAGGGAATTTAACTGATAGAATGGAGGGCCTAGTATTTAATTTATTACATATATATATATATATATATATATATATATATATATATATACAGAGTGCCCCATAATGATTGGGACAAACTTTTAGGGGAGGTAGGGCATGTCAAAAGGATTCAAAATTGCATAGCAACCCATGGTCGCAAACGTCATGGGAAAGTGGTATCAGAGGTACAAGAAATGAAGGAATACGAGACAGAGATTATCAGAAATATTTATTGCTCATAAATATTACATATGCTGTTGTAGATAACACCATTTGGAAAGGTCACAAAAGATGCTCAAAGTTTCCACTATTACAAGAGATGCAAGCGTTACAGTGACGGACCATGGATTGGCGGACATGTTCGAAAACACCTGGATTTGCTTAGATATCTGCAGCAGCGTAAACAATTCTAGCGACCAGATCCATTTCATATTCGACATGTGTCTTATACACAGCACCTTTAAGTATACCTCAAAGAAAAAAAATCCAGGCTGCTTAAATCCGGAGAGCGTTGGGGCCATGCAACCAGGTCCAAGCAAATCCAGGTGTTTTCGTACGCGTCCGCCAATCCATGGTCCGTGACTTTAACGCTTGCATCTCTTGTAATGGTGGAAACTTTCAGCATCTTTTGTAACCTTTTGAAATGGTATCATCTACCACAGCATATGTAATATCTATGAACAATAAATATTTCTGATAATATCTGTCTTGTAGGCCTTCATTTCTTGTACCTCCGATACCACTTTTCCATGACGTTTGCGACCATGGGTTGGTATTCAATTTTGAATCCTTTTGACATGCCCTACCTCCCCTTGAATTTTGTCATAATTATTACTGGACACTCTGTATATATATATATATATATATATATATATATATATATATATATATATATATATATATATATATATATATATATATATATATATATACAGTCGAACCTCCATATATCGAAATAGCAAAATGCCGGAAAAAAATTCTATATATAGAAATTTCGATATATAGAATTGATCTTAGTTTTATCATAATTCTCCTAAAACATTAAAATTAAAGCTAATTTTCATATACGAAACTCCATTTCCAATTTATATGCGAATCCCATTAAATGAAAGTTAATAACTAAAAAATTAATTAATGTGAAAGATTTATTGAGTACTATATACTTTTAAAAAAAACAATAATGCAGACGGTGGTTACAGTGATCACAGTTACATTCTTTAAAAAAAAAAAAAAAAAAACTACGAATAGCTTGCTGAACAGCCAGTTTTGCGGAAAGTTCATCAAAGAAATGCTCGCATTTATTCAGTCCATTAAAAACTTCATCAGGGACATTTTCCACGAATTGAAGTCCACGAAGTATTGTTTCAAACGCAAAAATTGGGCGATTTTATTCTAAAGTGGAATAAAATCTTCCAACATGTCGTGAAAAAAATTTCGATATATAGAGATTTTTTCGATATATAGAAACAGTTTTTCTATGTAATGAACATGGAGATTTGCTAAGAGTTCGATATATAGAAAATTTCGATATAGGGAAGTTCTATATATGGAGGTTCGACTGTATATATATATATATATATATATATATATTTTTATCCAATGCGGAGGCACTTGTATTCAAACATTGGCCCTTACTACGCCGCAGTTTTACTGTCCATTTTATTGTGGGGGCACCATATAGGCGGACAGCATTACCCCTTATGAAGGGACGACACGAACGGAGGCATTTTTCGTGGCGCAACGCTGGGACTCGATCTGAGCACCCTCAGCACCGAAAACCAGCGCGCTGTACCACTGGGCCGCCACAAGCCCATATATATATATATATATATATATATATATATATACACATATATATATTCCATGTATATATTAATATCCTGCAACCGGAATATATATATATATATATATATATATATATATATATATATATATATATATATATATGTGTGTGTGTGTGTGTGTGTGTGTTTGTTTGTTTGTATAAAGAATCATTTTGGACTTTATTTATTACATTTTATAAATGGCTGATTAGAGATGCAATTATAAATTAGCGAGTAGAGAACTTTTAAATTGAGAAATTTTAAAAGGGTATTAACTGTATTTTGTAATTTGGAAAACTGTAATGAATATTGTTCTGACAGCAGGTTCAATTTCTTTTTTAACTGGGCAAATTGGTTTTGATGTAAAAACTTTCAATAATTTGATGGCCATATTCTGTCTATTTAAAGGTTAGTAAATGAATAATTTCGTTACAGCTGCAAAGACAATATGCGATATATTATTCTACTCATTAAATATGGAACTAGTTAAATTTTTTGTGATATAATAATAAATGTAATGCTATGTAAAATACTTTTTGCTAATGGACAGTAAAGACGTTTACCTGTCTACCTATGCCCAAAACTTATAAAAAATAACTATTCACTAACTCAATCTATGCATTACCAATCAATCAGGTTGATTTGACATTTTCGAGAGCCATCATTTTTAAGCTCATCTACAATGTATTCTTCAATACTGTACGATCATTAGAATATTTAAAAATAGAGAAAAGTTAAAAGAACAAATCATCTTGTACGATCATTAGAATATTTAAGAATAGAGAAAAATAAAAAGAACAATACAGAAAACTTTCCAATTAGTTAAATAAGATTTATTTTGTTAATGGAATTTATAAATAATACAACTGCGATGCAATGGGAATAAATTTTCAATAATAAACTAGAATTCACTTACGAAAAATGGTGTGGCTGAATAGTTAAGGAAATCCATTAGTTATTTGCCATAAATACGTTTTAAATAAAATGCCATAATGTGATTTTACAAAAAAATCTGGATGTTCCGATTTTTAAAAAATAATTTGAATTTTTCAAATGAATGAAAGAATAGGATAACATAGAATAGTAGCAAAAAGCGTTTTTAAGAGAAATTCCACCATAATCATAGAACAACTAATAAAAAAACTATCAGAAGTAAATTATCCAACATGCATCAGTCTTTTTTTACAATGAAGAGAATAAATAAAAATTCTATTAGGTTTAAAGCAATAGATGTTTAAACAAATTATTCCAAAAATTCTTAAAATTCAAGAAAGATATTTACCAATTTAAACATTAATCTTTAAGCTATTAATTCTAATCCATAATAAATAAATTTTTAAACATAAACAAAACAGTTTTACAAGTGCTGCCATCTTTTGACAGAAAGGTACTTTTTGGTAATGGACAGTAAAGCTGTTTACCTATTTGCCTATGTCCGAAACGTATAAAAAATACCTATCCACTAACTCAATCCATGCATTAGCAATCAATCAAGTTGATGTGACACTGCGAAGAGCCACCATTTTTAAACTCATCTACAATGTATTCTTCAATACTTTGTAAGATCTGCGAAGCTTTTAGCAATTAACATAATTTTTAATAACTTTCTAGAACATATTGGATCGTTCCTTAAATGTTCACCAGTCTTTTAATCCTAGATTATTACAATTTACGTTTAATGTTCTACAATACTTTAGGACCCTCGAGAATATTTTGAAACCTTCTCAACATTTGAGAAGCATTTTTCCGTTACACACACCGAATTTAAAAAGTGTTTGCAACAGTCTTCATCCTTAGTTTTGTGTTCAAAAGAGTCCCAGAAGGTCTATTTTTAACGCTCCTGGATACCCGACTACAGGATAGAATAATTTGTCAGAAACATTTTTGCCAGCTGGAAGAAAGTGACAGGAAAAAGACAAGCTATTCGAGGTTCAAGGCCCTTTGAAAAATTCCTAGAAAGTTTACGATCGTTCTAGAAAGTTCTAGAGACCCTCAGAAAATGTCAGAACATTGATGGGCATTTGATAGCTTTTCGGGGCAGTATAAGACCCTTGAGACATTTCGTAGAATATTTAGCTTTTTTTTTTGAAAACGATGGCTCATTGATTGGTTGGTTGAGTGCGTTACGGTCAACTTTTTCTTCACAAGGGCTAGTTAGACAAAGACCTACAGTTACCTGTTTTGCTCTATTTTCACTAAAAATCTGTAGCACGTCCAGATTTTCTTGAATACTTTTCATCACTGAGCAAATACAGAAAACACCAAATTTATACTTTTTATTTACTATCTTTATTTTATAAATATAGCAAAATTACTTTATGTAGAGTCTGCATAAAGTAAATTTGTTATATTTTGCAATGTTTTAGTCCTCATTGTAGATTAAAGCATTGAAAAAAATTGAAGGTTTCTGACAAAGAAAGTTTCGAAATTTCTTCTAAGAAAACAACGGATACACTAAATTTAGGAATTGTTTGCAACATTCACATATTAAGCTTTAAGAACATGAATTTCAAATACAAATATTTACTTCAAAGTAAAGTATATTTTAGTATTTGTTATCCCTGCAAATTTTTTTAACCTCACATTTACTCCCTCCTAGGGTGGATATAAAATTTATAATGATGTACATCTCTCTCTCTCTCTCTCCCTCTCTCTTTATATATATATATATATATATATATATATATATATATATATATATATATATATATATATACCACTGCAGTTTCATTATTAAGCAATAAAGTAAACAAGTATGTCACCCCTAAAACGTGAGATAAGGAAAACATCATTATATTACTGCGATATGCGCATAGCTGGAATTATATGAACCAGTATACCTAGATGACTGAAGATCAGCTACACTAATTAAGTAAATTATCGTCCTTGAGTATGAGAGCGTCTCGGCTTCATACCTATAAATTGAGACACTAATATGTGAAAGATAACCATCATCAACTGAGAGCGAGGAACTGAGTCTCGGGGTAACAGAGGGCAGCTGTGCTGACCCATCGCCTTTACTGACTTAAATTATATGCGGGCTCTGCCATGTCAAACCTATCAATATTTTCCGGTGTTAAGAGTGACATTTTATAGACAAACTCACGCAAATAAATATATATATATATATATATATACAGGGTCATCGAAAAAGGGTGGACATATTTCGGGAGCTTTTAATTCTAAAAGAAATTGAGCAAACGCAATAATATTCTTTTCAGACAACTTGGCAAGTGTCGAAGATTTCTAAATGTAACTGGTACGCAACCGTGAGATGGAACGTTTGCGCAGAAGCGATGCAAGGTGGAAGAGGTCTTCGTTCGGCTTTCCGTCAGTGCAATGTCGACCGTTCAGGAGAAAGCTCAATGTGTGTTGTGGTTAGCGGAGTACAAATCTGGGGTTACGCCAAGAACATTGATTACAGCGTAAAGGTACGGGAATCGACACGTTTACGAGAGCACGTTACGAGATGCAACTGCCACAGTGACGCCAGACACGCTCCGTAACACCTGGTTAAAGATTGATTATCGACTTGATGTGTGTAGAGCAACCAACGGTGCTCATACTGAAACTTATTAAGGTAAAGTTTTATTTAATTCTGTACATTACACTATGAAAGAATTGTTTGTATTGTAATTATTTTATTAAATAGGACTATATGAAATGTGTCCAACCTTTTCCGATGACCCTGTATATATATATATGTATATATATATATATATATATATATATATATATATATATATATATATATATATATATATATATATATATATATATATATATATATATATATATTTAAATATACTTATATATTTAAATATACTTTAAATATACTCAATGCGCATTGAGGTGAAAATAAATTTATACTTCTGTTCTCTTAGGATTATAGGAACTTTATATGTTCACGTCAGAGGAAACTACAAAAATTATTCAAACAAAAAATTCAAACGCACTAAAATTTTATGTTCAATACGATTCAATAGTTTTTCTTAAATTTTAGAGTTATCAAGTCTCACAAAAGAAAGTTTTTGAGAAATCAATTTAAAACAGGGGAAATCTAAATTCTTTTCTTCGAAGAGAAAAATTTTCTTTACCCCTCTAAGGGAGTAAAGTCTTTTATCTTTCTTCCCAGGGTTGGATGAAAGGCGCTTAAATAGTTCAGTGAAAAAGAATTTGAACTCCGTCAAAGAAGTAAAAAATAAGAAAGAATCATCTTGAATTCCTGAGGTAGAAATTTCTCGGTTGAAAACAACATGTCAGGTGTAATTATAATGGAGGGATTTTATTGTCTTTAATAACTGTTACAGTATTTGCTTTCGCTTTAGAGGTAAAAAGAAAGATTTAATTGCACACACACACACACACACACATATATATATATATATATATATATATATATATATATATATATATATATATATATATATAAATTCGTGGATTGAGTAAAATATCTCTTCGGTAATTATATTGTAAAGATTTCATTTTTTTAATCATTACTAAAAATATTATATATTTGCAATCCTTTTGGAGGTTGAAGGAAAAGATCAAATTGTATACATATATGCTTGTATGCATGCATATGTATGTACACACACACACACACACACACACACATATATATATGAGGCGGTGAACGGCAAAGTGATGTAAGTCAGTAAGTCAAGTGGTGTAAGTCAAAGGCGTTTTATTGCAATAACTACAAAAAATTTCACTATAAATTGAACAAATTATAATTCATAATAATTATTATAATAGTGCAAATAATGATTATTTTCAATTCCACAATAAACTGAACATGGAGATTACATTTTTGCCCTCAAATAAAAAGAGTTGAAAATGTGACTTACACCACTTTGCCTTTCACCGCCTCATATATATATATATATATATATATATATATATATACATACATATAAGCACACAAGCCTAGTTTTGTGTTGTATTCATATATTTCTCTCAAAATTTAGTATCCTTACACATTAAACATTAAATTTATATATATATATATATATATATATATATATATATATATATACACACAAATAAAATAAACAAATACCTACATCTGTTCCACTGAAAATCACGAGAGCCTTATCTCTTCACGTCAGAGTAAACTGCAAAAAATATTCACATAAAAAGCGAAAGACCGTAAAATTTTATTAATGTTCAAAAGTTTTTCCTAGATTTTGGAGATATCATGTCTCGCAAAAAAAGTTTTTGAGAAATCAATTTAAACAAGGGGAAATCTTAACTGTTTATCGAAAAGGGAAATTTTCCTTACCCCTCTTGGAAGTAAAATTTTTTTTCTTTTCTCTCCGAGTTGGATGAAAGAAGTTTTACTTGCACAATATAAAAGAATTTGAACTATGTCAAATAAGAAAAGAAGTGAATAATACGTTTAGAATTTCTGTATTAGAAATTCATGGGCTGAATACATCCCTTCAGTAATTATAATTTAAATATTTTATGATTTTTTAAGTGTTATCAAAAACTCTATTTAGTTGCTTTTATTATAGAAACTTAAGGAAAGGATTCCATCCTATTAATACATATAAACAAGTATATATATATATATATATATATATATATATATATATATATATATATATATATATATATATATATATATATATATATATATATATATATATATATATATATATATACAGAGGCTGTTCAGACATTTTTAGACGATGTATATTGTATTCACAAAACAAAATTACATAAAATTCTTGTGTTTTAAATGTTCTATTTGACATCCCTTATTCTGAACTATCTTTCGACACCGCAATTTCCAGGATAATAATGCCTTTTGAAGTGTCAGAAGAGGTATTCTATCCCATTCCTTCTGAACAGCTTTCCAGAGTCCTGTAAGGGTTTTGGGACGACGTTTGGATAATGCAGATTTTAAAAGTCCGAAAGCACAAAAATCCATAGGTGATACATCGGGAGATTTAGTAGGGATATCAGTGAAGGGTATGGCCTTGATACCAGGTTTTTGTTCCATTTCTTTTAGGAAATTTACAGTGGGTTTTGATGTGTGACTGCTAGCTTTGTCCTGATGGAGTCTCACAGATTGATGGCACTGTGGGTAAAGCGATGGTATTTCATTCAGAAAAATTGGCGATAAAATATGTTCCTGATAGTATTTGGAGTTAATCTTGACATTTTTTTCCACTCTCTTTATTTTTAACTTGCCATTATAAGAAAAACCAGCAACAATCATGAATCCCTTAGAAAAACTTTCTTTCGATTCTTTGAGCCAACTTAATGTTGTACTTAAATTTTTTTCTCCCCTTTTATGATAATAAATGGCTCTTTTTTTGTTGCAGTCATTTAAATACACCCATGATTCATTTATTGTGACAATTGTTTTCCATTTTTCTTTGGATAAATATTTCTCATATCGAATTCTGCAGCGTGTCCTGCGTTCAGCGATATGATTTGGAAGAAGACGATGCACATTGCGTTTTTTCGCTTTCTTAAGATTTAAATCAAAGTTTATCATTTTGTTTACAGTGGACACCGAGCATTTTAATGATTTTGCAACTGTCCTTTGAATAGGGGGATTTTCTTTTAACATTAAACAAGGTACCTTTGCAATAGTCGAAGATGTCCGTTTTTTCCTTGGATACTTGTTTGGAATTTTTGTCCCACTCGAGGCTCCAATTTGACGTTTTTTCCTTTCTTGTTGACGATATTACCTATCGACGCTTTAGATATCACAAAACCATGACTCTCACATCGTTTTTGGATAACGGAGTATGCATATTTCTCTTCGGAAAGAGCATAAATGTAGCCTTCGAATCACTGCTTTGTTAAAAACGTCATTTTGAATAAAAACAAAACTTTCAAGCCGCAGATAATAATTTTGACTTTTAAAAACATAGTACAATTGCAATTATTTCTTTTGCAGCAAGCGATTTTTTATTACCGCTTACCAAAATCGTCTAAAAAATGTGCGAACAGCTTCTGTATATATATATATACAGTCGAACCTCCATATATCGAAGTAGCAAAATGTCGGAAAAAAATTCGATATATAGAAATTTCGATATATAGAATTGATCTTAGTTTTATCATAATTCTCCTAAAACATTAAAATTAAAGCTAATTTTCGTATACGTAACTCCATTTCCAATTTATATGCGAATCATATTAAATGAAAGTTAATAACTAAAAAATGAATTAAGGGGAAAGATTTATCGAGTACTATATACCTTTAAAAAAAGCAATAATCCAGAATGTGGTTACAGTGATCACAGTTACATTCTTTTTTTAAAAAAACTACGAATATCTTGCTGAACAGCCAGTTTTGCGGAAAGTTCACCAAAGAAATGCTCGCATTTATTCAGTCCATTAAAAACTTCATCAGGGACATTTTCCACGAATTGAAGTCCACGAAGTATTGTTTCAAACGCCAAAAATTAGGAGATTTTATTCTAAAGTAAAATAAAATCTCCCAATATGCGTGAAAAAAATTTCGATATATAGAGATTTTTTCGATATATAGAAACAGTTTTTCTATGTAATGAACATAGAGATTTGCTGAGAGTTCGATATATAGAAAATTTCGATATAGGGAAGTTCGATATATGGAGGTTCGACTGTATATATATTTATATATATATATATAAAATATATATTATTTAATTATTTTAATTCTTTTTGACAATCCGAAAGAAGCTTTCTCTATATAACTTTTGTTATTTTGTGTATTCTTTTGGATATACTTTGATCGTGATAGGAGAATACTCATAGAATTTCTGGGATCTGTCTATTAGTCTTGTTTGCTGGCAAACAGCATTGATGAAAGTATCAGTATACACATATTTATTAAATAGATAATTTTCCGTTCGTAATCTGCTCTATTGAATGATTAAATGATTATAATTTTCTTCACTGTATGTAAATTTTTACATTTTATGTTTAACGTTTCGATATGATTATGTTATTTTAAGGAATTTTTGGTATGTTATCAACTTAATGAATGAAATTGAACGCTATATCCTTTATACCCCTCATTGTCAGTGGTGATTGTAACCCCTTGTAACAGGAGAGTATGCTATGCTTTTAAGACCTTTAATATCTATTGGCCATCAATATTGCTCAATTTTTATTTTGTTGCCCTTTGCGAGGAATTATGTAGCAAAGTTACGCAATTTTTAATTTTAAATATTGGATATAAGTTTTTCGCAATTTTTTCCAGCGCCTTTTGATAATTATAAAGATCCAGTCCCTTGGCATATTTGGCGAAATACTTTTTTCCATTTTATCGCCGTAAACTTTCTCCGCTGACCAGTTGCATTGCGATTTTCTACCAGAACACGTTTTGTGGCGAACGCCAAATTGGCGAGATTATTCCACTTTTCACCTGCGCGCGTATTTCAAGATTCGTTTGTTGAACGTCTAGTAACTTGGACGGGTTTTTTTTGGGTTGATCTAGATTATCTAGATGCTTTTACACGTTGAAAAAGCACGTGTTGGTTATTCTTAACTAGGCCTAAACTCTTGATACAGCACATTCTCCAATCCGCAAAGTTATTAGCTCTGCAAGAAAGTGTTACAGGTATGCGTCTGCCTATAATTACTATTATTATCTAAATGCTCACGACCCACTTTACCACAGGTTCCATTCAAAAATACAGGGTGGTTATAATTAAAGTTCCATTTTGAAATGGTCATAAAAGGAAAACTACTGGACCAAATGTTATCAAACTTGGTAATAGTTTAAAGGAGGTCATGGGAATTTCTTTTCCGCCAAAAAAAAAATAAATAAATAAATAAAAAGTTCAAAAACTCCCCACCAGGGGGAAATGGCGCTGTATGCAACATTGCTAAACGAAATAAGACATGAAGTCATGGGTTAAAAATGTGTTTAATCGTTTCTGAAACGTGTTACAGAGCATGTTCAATGTGGCTTCCACCATTTTCCGAAAGCAAGTTAAATTGCATTTCTGCATTCTCAACAATAGCTCTTAGCATATCAGGAGGAATGTTACGGACATGTCGGTGTATCGCATCTTTCGCTTTAGAAACGATTAAAAACGTTTTAAACCGATATCTTCATGTCCTAGGGCCGAATTCAGGCTTCGAAATTCACAAATTAGCGATCTGTAAGAAAACGATTTCCTGAACGCACACACTTTAAATGGTAATTTTGTTTAGGTCAATGTTTCTTAAGGGTATACAAATGTTTAACCCGTGTAACAAAAGGTTAAGTTATATTTCGACCCTTATTTCGTTTAACAATATTGCATACAGCGCCATTTCCGCCCTAGTGGTGAGTTTTTGAATTTTTTTTTTGGCGGAAAAGAAATTCCTTTAAACTATTACCCAGTTTGATAACATTTCGTCCAGTAGTTTTTGTTTTATGACCATTTCAAGGTGGAACTTTAATTATAACGACCCTGCATTTTAGATGGAAAAACGGATCTGCGACCTCGTTTTTTTCAACTTTCAATATTTTACTCTATAAACAAAATGAGTTTAATTAATATTATTTTTTACTAAATTGAAGTCACTTAGAATTCACAAACAAGCATTTTGTGGAACAATTAGACATGTTTTTTTAAAAGAAATCTTCAATAATTACAAGATAAAAAGACTTTTTATTTACCATGTTTTTAAATTTTCTGTTGAATCATATAAACTTGACAATTTTATGTATTTATAAATGTTTTTAAAATTTTTTTGATGAATTATCCCATCAACTTGAAAGAAAATGATGAAATGCGTAATAAAGTGAGCAATTATAAGAAATTTTCAAACATTTATTTATTGAATAACATATATAAACACATTTCCCGAATAATTTCGCTATTACGTTAATAGGTTCACTATTACGTTAATAGATGGCGCCTGCACCGCAGTTACTTTTGGCTCCGGACGCTACTCGTATTTTTACCTAATGGATTTTAAAATAAGGAATAAAGATGGCTAAAAGTATTAAAATTATGCATTGTCATCGTATTCTGAGCTATTCTAAAAGTGTCAAATGTCTAGCTAGTCGGGAAGTTAGTTAAAAATCGATTGCAAAATTTGTACCAGACAAACGCGCAAACACACACACTAGAAAGGAAGTTAATAAAAACATGGTAAAAATGCCGGAATTTTTCAAAATTCTCCATCTTCCTTCATTTTCTTCTGATTTCTGTTAGTAGAAGTGCTTGTCATAAAACTGTTCATAGTTCTTTGAAACCACATATTTTTTTTCAAACTTATAGACCATGAAATAAAAAGAAACCATGAAAAACCATTAAAAAACAGGCTGAACTAAAAGGCTGAATTAATAGGCTGAATTAATAGGCTGAACTAAAAGGCTTAATTAACCGGCTGAAAAAATAATTTAAGACTTAAGATTCATACAAAAAAAATTCAATACACGCATGTGTTTATTACCACGTTTTTATTAACTGGCTTTCTTGTTTGTGTTTTTATCCAGTTCAAATCTTGCAATCGATTTTTAACTAACTTCCCGACTAGCTAGACATTTGAAACTTTTAGAATAGCTCAGAACACGACGACAGTACATTTTTTAAAAACTTTTAGACATCTTTAAGCAGATTTGAATTCATTTTCAGTTAATTTTGTTTTGTATGAAAAGTTAGTTCGGAAAAAATCCACAAGGTGGCGCTACGATCGAATTCAATGCTTGTACTTTTGCGCAACGGCGTTTCATGATTTTGAAAACAGAATACACGTGAATTTAGTTTGTTTAAACAATATTGCGCGAAAAAATTTTTTAAAAATTATAAAAGTTAGCAGTTTATAAAGTCTGTGGATGGTGGAAGAGACTAAAAAGTTATTAAAATTAAATAAAATAAAGTGAAAAAGTATAATCAAGTGAAGGTTTGTGCAATTAGTTTATATTATTCAACAGAAAATTTAAAAACGTAGTATATAAAAATTTCTTTTTAACTTGTAATTATTTATCCATCTGTGCTCAGACGGCAAACTGTTACAAGAAACTTTTCATTAAAAAGATTGCGTTTTTCACATTCCTGATTCTCGTCCGCCGATATTTTCTATTCACTGTAACTACTGTAAGTAATAACCAACTAATTTTAGAAACATTGGTACCACGTTTGCTCTTGTAAAACAAATTACTGATTTTTCATGACATCTTGAATCTTAGAATTGCTGTCACTCACATATCTTATAACATTTTGCCATATGAGCTCAGATATATATGGTAAACTTAAAATAAAAAATATGGTATTTAAATGATATGGAATACGCATGGAGCATTTTGTAAGATGTTAGCATTTATGAAAAATAATTGAAAAACGGTCATTGTTCTGCCAAAAAATATTTATTTTGAATTCTAAGGGTCTTTAATAAAATAATAATTACAATATAAAAATAACTTTTTTTATGCCATGTTTTTAAATTTTCTGTTGAATCATATAAACTTGACAATTCTATGTAATAATAAATATTTTTAAAATAAATTTTTTAATGAATTATCTCATCAACTTGAAAGAAAATGATCAAATGCGTAAAGAGGTATCAAATGCGTAATCAATCGTTTAGCTTAGGAACTGGAATGGACTTGCGTTTTCTATTTCATACACATCAAACCTCCACATCAGTATAATTTAAAATTTAATAATACATAAATATAATCAGAAATCATACAAATTGCTTTAAAAGAAAATTTTGATTTAAAATGCTTACTTACATGGAACTATGAAAGAATTTCAGTCAAAATTTTTAATATGCAAATAGCTTGTCATTTTAATGTATACATGAATGCATATGCTTTTGCTTGTACATTAACAGATGGCGCCACTTAATAAAAAAAATTGAAATAATCAACGTTCCTTGTCATTAAAGATGAAACATTTTATTATTTTAAACGTATAAGAAATAAAACTATATTTGAATAATGAAAACAACTTAATAATATAGCAAAGTAATACTTACGAGCAAACAAAACGGGTACCAGATGGATTTGACGATCTTGAGTTCCACTGCGTATTTGTCAATTCGCCAAATTGCTTGACCCATTTATTGCAATCCGTTAAATTTTGAACGTTACTGCGTACTACGATACTATTATTTGAAATAGATTCCATTTCGTTCAAAAATAGTGATGGAAGTTTTGATTGTTGAAGAATAGACATCATTCTTGAAAAATAGATTTCATAAGCAATAGCTCACCAAATACACAAATACCGATGTAAACTCAACTGACCAATCAGCAGCCGCCAAACGCTGTAATGGCGTGAATTCATGTAAGGAATGGTAATATGCGTCCCGACGATAGATGGCTGCACCATTCTACTAAACAAAATTAACTGAAAATGAATTTAATAATGCTTAAAGATCGCAAAAATTACTAAAAGAATGCATTCTCATCGTATTCTGAGCTATTCTAAAAGTTTCAAATGTCTAGCTAGTCCGGGAAGTTAGTTAAAAATCGATTGCAAGATTCGTACCGAACAAACCCACAAACAAACAAGAAAGCGAGTTAATAAAAACATGGTAATAAAAAAGAATATTAAAAATTATCATTCTGTATATAGAGTTAAAAACAGAAAATTATAAAATTTGCAGCTGAAGGTCCCTTGTCCCCTTAGTAAACAAAATTTGATTTTCATATGAAATTCATAGAATATAGGAATTTCATAGAATTCGTTCATTAATAATGATTCAGTTCACTTTTCTTCATTAAGAGTTTCGTCAATAGTTAATTCTGCAATATCTTCAACTGTTAATTCTTCAAAGTCTTCTCTGATAGGGTGAATAGGAATACAAATTGGCTAGCTCTGACTCTGGTGTCAGAGGTGGCGTATTATATGCGCAATTATTTGAGATTTTAGAGGTAACGCTACGAACCTGCTTTCTTCGTAAAATCGGAAACGAAAATAGCTCAAACGTCCAAGGAAATTTAGAATACACTAGAATTTGAAAAGGATACATGGTTTTTTATGTTATATATATATATATATATATATATATATATATATATATATGTGTGTGTGTGTGTATATCAGTGCTATATTCATGTCAGGGGGTAATGCGAAATTATTTACTCCAAATATTGCAGCGCGAAAATTTTTTTATTAATATTCAGGAGTTTTTCATAAATTTTGAAGACTTCAAGTGCCGCAAAACAAAGTTTTTTGAAAAATCAATTTAAACAAGAAGAAATCTAAACTGTTTTATTCGAAAAGAAAAATTTTCCATTCCCCTCTCGGGAAGTAATATCTTTCTTATCTTTTTCCTCCGAGTTGGATGAAAGAAGTTTTAATAGTTCAATAAAGAGAATTTGAACTATGTCAACGAAAAAAAGGAAAAATATTCATTTCGAATTCCTGTGGTGGAAATTCCTACGTTAAATAAAACATGTATTCAGAAATATTTTATTTCTTTTTAACTGTTATTTAAAACAGAATTTATTTGCTTTCATTATTGAGGGTAATGGAAAGTTTTAATTGTGTAGGCGTACATATATATATATATATATATATATATATATATACAGGGTGTCCCAAAAGGTCGTTTACAAACTTAACATGCTGGTCTGTCATATCATGATGAACAAGATTTACTTAGGAACTTGTGTCCGAAAATTCAAACTCAGATCGCTAGAGGGCGATAAGTGCAGGTTTGGATGAGGAGAAAAAAAATGATATCGACAGCGGTGTTAATATAATTTTTATTACAAAACATATATATATATATATATATTATATATGCACACACACACAGATATATATATATATATATATATATATATATATATATATATATATATATATATATATATATATGTCAAAACGTAACTGAACTGTCAAAATATAGTTGAGAAGTACGGGGAAAGGGGGATTAAAATAATAAGAATCTAACAATCCATTGACAAAGCGTCCGTAATTTGCTGTGGGGAAAAATCATCTTTTCACAGCGACTTTGAGCGGAAAGCGAATAATTCTAGGCGAGAGGATTTATTTTTAGAAGTGTAAAGGATTTGGGCGCGAAGTTAAAAATGCACGATCAGCAATATTGAGGGTCCAGATGCCCAAGGATGAGGTCTGCACATGCGCCTTGCAGCAGGAGCTCGGAGAAAATTAGGTTTTTGGCGGCAGATTGAGTAGGAATCTCATTGCTAGCGGATGCTCGCGGCAGTCGTGGCCGAGTAGATTATAAAATGGCGAAGCCCAGAAATCAACCTGGAGAGTGGTCAACTAACGAAGTTTAATAAAGACGGAGTTAATACGAGTTGGATTATTTCTTTAAAAGGCCTACCACTCGCCTAATTCAACAATGGGTGTGACTGCATAAAATTAATGTTAACACGGGAGCAAAACAAGCTCCGTGTCATATATATATATATATATACTTATGTGCCGGAATATCTGGAATACACTATCATTTTAAAGGATAAAAAATCTTTTTCAGAGCAGTTTTTATCCCTGGGAATATATTTCCAAGGAAAAAAGCTCCTATATGTTTACTGCACATTCCAAAATCCAGATAACACAGTTTAGCAAAAGCATAAAAGATTAAAGTAGTACAAAATTTCACATTCGTTTTAGATATAACTTTTTTAAAATAGTAGATCGAATTGATACTCCAATCCAAAATTAATAGCCCTAAAGTGTGAAGTAGGGTACACGTAGATATTATTGCATAGAAATGTTGCATCTCTCAACGCAATCATCGTAGAAACACGCAGTTTATGTCATATAAATCTTTAAGTTCTATATACAATGGGTACTGTACAACGTTCACTGTATGATATCGGCATTATCTGATGCTCAACGACCTATTAGACAGGTGTTCCAGTTTAACTGTTACTTCAGTGTGTGTGTATGTATATATATATATATATATATATATATATATATATATATATATATATATATATATATATATATATATATATATATGTACATATATATATGTATAATAAATATATATATATATATATATATATATATATATATATATATATGTACATATATATATGTATAATAAATATATATATATATATATATATATATATATATATATATATATATATATATATATATATATATAAAACAGTTCCGTAACTGACTCATTCATTCATTCATTCATTCATTCATTCACTGACTGACTGACATACAACGCACAGACCAAACCGCTGGACCTAAAGGGCTGAAATTTTGCATGGCGATTCTTCTTATAGTGTAGGGGTGCACTAAGAGAGATTTTTGAAAAATTCTTCTTAGATTTTTTTAAATTAAATTTTTAAGCTGTTTTTTTACTTTTTTTAAGTTTGCATTTAAAACAATAATTTGAGGGTTATAAAATTTATATCACGAGAAAGATCATAAAAATTCCTTTAAAATGAAATCTTTTTCGAATCTTTACCTTCATTTCCTGATTTTTGGTGAATTTTTAAAGATTAATTTTTAGAATTTAATTTATTAAATGCTGATCACGTGACTTCTTTTTTTGGTACTTTAATAAATTTATCGTCACGTGCATAAAAACTAAATAGACAAAAAATAATTTTTTTTTCTTGCTAATGCGGCAGACGATTGGACATTATCCAAAAAAATATTAAAATACAGTAAAAGAAATGTTCTAGAAACTGTACTATATTAACTGTACTATATTCTTTAGTATTCTTTATATTAGATTTAATTTGAATATCTTCTTCTACATTATTTTGTCTATAAAAATATCCCTTACGATTTTTTTATAAATATATATATATTTTACATCAATTATATACATTGATCGTCGTATTTATTATATATATATTGGCATTAATTGCATACATTGACCGATGTTTTTACTTTGAATTTACTCCGTAGCGAAGTGCGGGTTTTCAGCTAGTCTATATATATAAAACAGTTCCGTAACTGACTCATTCATTCATTCATTCATTCACTGACTGACTGACATACAACGCACAGACTAAACCGCTGGACCTAAAGGGCTGAAATTTTGCATGGCGATTCTTCTAATAGTGTAGGGGTGCACTAAGAAAGATTTTTCTAAAATTCTTCTTAGATTTTTTTAAATTAAATTTTTAAGCTGTTTTTTAAACTTTTTTTACGTTTGCATTTAAAATAATACATTGCGGATTATAAAATTTATATCACGAGAAAGATCATAAAAATTCCTTCAAAATGAAATCTTTTTCGAACCTTTACCTTGATTTTCTGATTTTTGGTGAATTTTTAAAGATTAATTTCTAGAATTTTATTTATTAAATGTTGATCACGTGATTTCTTTTTCTGGTACTTTAAATAAATTTATCGTCACGTGCATAACAACTAAATAGACAAAAATGATATTCTTTTTCCTTCTAATGCAGCAGACGATTGGATATTATCCAAAAAAAATAAATATCCCTTACGATTTTTTTATAAATATATATATATATATATATATATATTGGCATTAAGTGCATACATTGACCGTTGTATTTAATTTGAATGTACTCCGTAGCGAAGCGCGGGTTTTCAACTAATCTATATATATAAAACAGTTCCGTAACTGACTCATTCATTCACTGACTGACTGACATACAATGCACAGACCAAACCGCTGGACCTAAAGGGCTGAAATTTTGCATGGCGATTCTTCTAATAGGGCAGGGGTGCACTAAGAAAGATTTTTCAAAAATTCTTCTTAGATTTTTTTAAATTAAATTTTTAAGCTGCTTTTTAAACTTTTTTCACGTTTGCATTTAAAATAAAACATTGAGCGTTATAAAATTTATATCACGAGAAAGATCATAAAAATTTCTTCAAAATGAAATTTTTTTCGAATTTTTACCTCCATTTCCTGATTTTTGGTGAATTTTTAAAGATTCATTTTTAGAATTTAATTTATTAAATGCCGATCACGTGATTTCTTTTTCTGGTACTTTCAATAAATTTATCGTCACGTGCGTAACAACTAAATAGACAAAAAAATATTTTTTTCTCTTTCTAATGCAGCAGACGATTGGATATTATCCAAAAAATATGCATATCCCTTACAATTTTTTTATAAATATATATATTTAGATAGATAGATATTTTACATCAATTGTATACATTGATCATCGCATTTATTATAAATATATATATTTATTTTTTGGCATAAATTGCATACGTTGACCGTTGTATTTAATTTGAATGTACTCCGTAGCGAAGCGCGGGTTTTCAGCTAGTATATATATATATATGTAATAGCACGGGCGCGGGCCGACGAATGAAGGGCCGAGTGGCATAGTTTTGATTATGGTTCACCTTGCTTCATCTGATTTAGGGTAAAATGGATGACTTGTCGCCCGGTCGTGCATCACAAATGTTTAAATCCATTCCCGCATTTCATCTCAACCCTCGGACACACAAATCATAACACAAATTTCACGAACTACATTTTTCTTATTTCCTTTGGCGATTCCGCAGGTATGAATACAGCAAGAGAAAGTACAGGAATCCGTTCTAATTCTGGATGTCAAGTCTTATATAAACTTCAGACCATCACGTGATTAAAGGGTGTGTGTTAATAGTTGATTGGTTTAAAGTTGTTGTTGATGTGTAGAACTGATTTAAACTTGTACTGACGCCGCGCCGCGTCCCTTTAGTTAAAAAAGACAGCCATCTTTAATGATATTGCCTAAGGCTGTAATAGTGGAATTTAACGCGAATGCCCAAAGGGAATTAAATAACTTAAGGGATTAAAAAAGGGTATGCAATTTTGAATAGTAAAGTGAGGGATTAATAGTTTTTAAATGTTAAGAGTGTTGAATTAAGAAATTACTAGTTTTTAAATATTATATATATATATATATATATATATATATATATATATATAATATATATGTATATATACTATATGTGTGTGTGTGCATTAAGATTAAAGAAAAAAAATTTCTCATAACATTCTTTTTAAATTAAAGATAAATAATTTTAAATGACATTTATTAGAGATCAGTATTTTCAAAGAAAAATATTTTCTGTTTTAAGTAAAAGTTTTGCCATGTACAAAAGATTCTTGTTGCAGCGGTCAAATATCCGAAATGAAATGCGAAATTATTCCAGTTTTCATCATGATGCTCTAAACTAAATGTTGAATAATTTAAGACATATAATTAAAAATAATAGTAACTAGGTAATCTATGGTTTATCTCTTGCCGAATTTGTGTTATTTTGTTTCTGTTGATTTCTGGCACACCATTTCATGTATTTACATTACTGTAATGTTATATAAGACTTATTCTATGGATACATCACGGTTATATTAGTGTAAAATTGCATTTTTGTGGTATTAAATTACAGAGAAATCGGAGTTTTTGTATTGTATGGATTAACTGGACGTCTTACATTTTCGTATGCATTGGATTACGTCTGACTGCAGTTACTAAAGTCCATTAGTCTTGGGTTTGCTGGTAATGTGTGAACCTAAAAACGGATTAAAATTCTCAAGACGTCAAAATAGGATTTAAGATGATACCCAACCAATGCAGTTCAAAAATTCGAAAAATAAAGGCTTGAAAAACTTTCCTTCATTTTGTTCCCACTCAAAAAGGTCTCTTCAAATAAATTATTCAAAAACCTCCATTAGAAAGAAACCAAAATTCCTTTGTTTTAAAGGCAATATCTCAGAATGCTCTCGCAGACTTCAACTAAAACATAATGTTGAATCAAAGAGGGAAAATATTAAGTCATTTTAAATTGTTTATAATAGTGTAAATAGTCGGAATGTGAAAACAACAGAAACCTAAATTGTTAAGGGGCCACCCAGCTTGCGTGGACAAGCAAATTTACAGTCCCGACATTTTTATAACGCCAGATTTACGGTACCATAAAAAACGTAGAAATTAAGTTTTCAACGGCCGTATATCTGAGGTCGGAGGTCGAGCAGGTGGGGCCGTCTGATGGGAAGTTTTACCAGACATAATCGGCGCCAGAACTTATGTAATTGCGAAAGGCAAGAGGCAAGAATAACCTATGAGAGCTAATCTCATCCGCCCCCTCTATAAACAAGGGAGTGGCGAGCGAATAGGGACCGAGGAAGCGAGAACCAATGAGACGAGGATGGAGAAGAATATATACAAGATGATGAGACATTTGTAGGGAGAGAGCCATTAAAAAAAAGATGATAAAACAGTAAGCTGCCAACGGGCCGACGAGAGCCCTAACTTACGAAACTCAACAAAAAATAAGCTGCCACAGGGCTGAGAAGAGATCCACTATTAGAAGAAAGACGCCGGTCCTACGCAACTACATAATACGTACGGATTGAACAGCGTTAGCTCCGGACGCGAAATAGAATAATCAGCGACGAGAAGTTGCAGAAGTAGCGATTGCCCATAGATGTCTACGTAGTGCCGAGGGAGAAGAGACGACACTACCATTAAGTTTAAGCCGATACCAGAGAGATACGCACCGTCGCTTAGCGAGTTGGACACCCAGACGACCACCCATCAGTGCTGACCGACCCGCATAGTGTAAGAGAAACTACCTGTGCTGAGCAACGTCCGAGGAGTCTTCATAAGTGATCTTCGACATAAAAGGACCCCGAACTCTTCAGTCCCAATAGAGTGAACTGGATTAATAGGACGATGATACACCGCGACGCTACAGTGAACAAACTGTATCCACGAACTCTGTGAACACTGTGTGAACTTTGTGTACTACTATGGACCAGCGTTATCGGTGAATTCGATGTAGACGGCTGCGACAAATGGGTGAGCATTTTGTATAATATCAATTCACATACCGCCTCTTTACATAATCGCCTCTAACCCGCCAGGGCCACCGACATCACATTCTTAGGGTTTAAAATAAATAAACACGGAATACAACCCGCCGATAAAAGCATAGAGAAAATACAGAGATTTCCAAAACCAAAAACAGTAAAACAAACTAAATCATTTCTGGGGTTAGCAAACTATTTCAGACATCTAATTCACGACTACGCTAACATTACAGAACCCCTAGTAAAACTCACAAGTAAAAAAAACAAATTCACATGGAACGACGAGGCGGAAAGGGCATTTACTCGAATTCAATCGCAAATTTTAAGTCGCCCACAAATACACAAACCCAACGAAAACCAACAATACTACTTAAACACGGATGCTTCGGGAAAAGCAATTTGCGCGATTTTATCACAAAAAAATGAAAAGGGATTTTTAATACCAATAGAATTTTACTCTCGAAAATTAAAAGACGCCGAGGTTAGGTACCCTGCAGTCAAAACGGAACTGCTAGCCATATACGAGGGAATAAGACATTTATTAGACATTTCATGTTATTATCAGACTCTAAGGCTCTACAATATCATCTTAAATTGGATAAACAGTCCGATATCACAGCAAGGTGGCTTTTGGAACTGAGTACATTTGACTTCGAATTCCAACACATCGAAGGTCAGCTCAACTCCGCGGACTATCTGTCACGACAGGTGCTTAATATAAATATGCAAAATGATTTGACTAGAGATCTCTTCCAAGAAAGTACGGAATTAACGATCACAAATATTTTAAAGGGGCGAAACGAAGATGATAAAGTAAAGGGAATTAAAGAGTCGCTAAGTAAAGGAAAAAAACTGTTTCGAAGGTAGATACAAGAAATATGTACTCGATCCGTCCACACAACTAGTAATGGTAAGAGAAAAAACAAAAAGGGGAAATCCATATTTAGCAAAATCGAAAGTAGTAGTGCCCACAAAGTTACAACGCATCGTCATTAAGTTAGCACATGTAGCGCACTTTGGGATAAGCAAAACGATCAACATCATCAGTAAGTAATATTTTTGGAAAGGAATGACGGAGGATGTAGCAAATTATATTAAATCATGCGAGGAATGCTTACAGTACAAAAAAAAATATATTACACCCGCACCATTAGAGACTTTCAATAACATTACATACCCACTACAACAAATAGCAATCGATGCAGTTGGACCGTTGGTACGTACAAGTACAGGGAATAAATACGTCATAACTATTATAGACATGTACACGAGATTCTTAAGTGCGACACCAGTAAAAAACATTACAGCGGAAACGATGATCGAAACATTAAAAAAGTTTTACGCGAGCTACGGGTTACCACAATCAATAATGAGTGACAACGGTACAAGTTTTAAAAATGAAGCATATAAAGATTTCCATACACATCTAGGCGTAGAGGTTAAATTTATTTCGCCTTATAAGCCAAGTACGAATGGCAGACTAGAAGTCATTCACAAATTATTAAAGTCGGCAATCAGCTGTATAGCGAGGGAGAGTTTTAATTGGGATCAAGCACTCAATTGGTATAATCTGTACTATAACAACTGTCAACATCCGAGTACAAAGTACACACCAGCATTTTTATTCTTTATGCGTGACATTAAAACACCATTCGATGTGAGACTAACGGCAGATAAACTAGAAGTTACGGAACAACAAAATTTAAACACAAAAGGGGCATACAATGAATATTTACAGAATCACCTAACATTTTTCGACAAAATACAAAAAGACGTGATAGCAAACCAAACAAAGGCTGAACAGCAACAAAGAAAAAATTATAAAAGAACCGGAGATCGGGTGTTAGAAATAGGAGACAAGGTATACGTGAAAATTTTCCAAAAAAAACCCTGCATTAACACCGAAGTTCTCCGGACCGTTCCGTATTATAAAAGCTTTACGCCATAACAATTTTTTACGACGCGATATAAACGAACCACAAAATCGCTTAGTTAATATGCACAAAAACGCAATTATTAAAAGTGACGAACGAAAGCCACACCTAAAATATAGCAACCAAAGTATAGCAGACGATGAACACGTTAAACAAAGCGCAACGAATCGTAGACCATATAATTTACGAAGTAGGACTCATTAAATAGTAAGGTGCGATAAACGAAAGGGACGAATTTTAATGTACTGAAAATGGATACGTTCGGGATTTAAATCCGGTTAAGAAACCAGGAGCGGGAGAAAATAACGCGTATGTCCGAGAAATCAGGTTTCGAACGCGTCCCCCCCCCCCCCCCCGTTGTTCCCCACTAAGTCAACCACAAAAAGCGGAGCAGGGGATTACAGTTGAAGGTCAGACAAAACAGTGAGGTTAGGTCAACGCAAGAGGGTTAAGGGCGAACAAAATGTTACGATTTGCGAGATTTACGACTGCAGGCGTAAAATCTTCAAATCGTGGCCGAAAGCTGAGATTGCATTATTGTTCAGTTGATTTGGCCAGTCAATTGGGCAATAGCAATCATAAGTTTTTGGTAGCATATATGTAATTACAGCAAAGGTAATATGTAGACAAATAAGTATATACAGGGGAATAAAATAGTGTAAAGCATAAATACATGTAGAGATAACATTACAAGAATAGATAATATCAACAGGATGAAACGTGTGTAATTAAAAACAAAAATGAATAGCAACAAAGTATATATGAATATAAGTGTGTAGACAGTGAGCATAATATTGTGTATAGAGTAAGCAAAAATATAGCACCTAGTTATCCGGTCAGCAGCGTGGAAGAAAACAAATAAAGAGTGGATCCGCTTTTTCAAAAGGCAAGCAGTGAATCATGAGATAAATACGAAAGGAGCGAATGAAATAGCTAAATAATTGAACGACAAATATTAATCAAATGATAATGAGAAACACAAAAAATGCAAACACAAAAGTGAAGAGAAGGCAACAATAATGACGGTCATAAGTCTAGCGTAATATACAAAAAATAACAAAAAAAATGCAAAAACATAAAAAAAATTAACATGAATAAAAAAAATTGTAAATGCGCTCAAGACCAGGCCATAGCAACGATTATTAAATAAATATAAAGGCCGGCAATGGGATCAACAAATACAAGCCAGCCGATCACTACACATTGCGACAAGACGATCAAGAGCAGTGCATAGCAAAAATATAACAAATACATAAATAGACAGTCATAAAATGGAAATCACATAATAATAGAGTTTTCAAGCTAAACGAAATATAAAAAAAACATAGTTACGAATAGAGGAACGCCATTAAATAAGAAACTTCGTCAGGTCAACGTAATGATAAAAAAAAAACCCGCGACAAAGGATGTAATAGGGCGGAGGTGACCAAGCGATAATTAGACAAGAATAGCCGTTTACCGTTGCCAGTATAAGGGAGGAAACCGGTACGAGTCAATAATTATTTTACGGTGACGTACTAAGATAAGCAGAGCGTAAGATTAAACGAAACTGGTTTTGCGATTAGAGGACGACAAGAGGTTAACCATAAACCGGACTGGGTAAAGGGAAAGTTGCCATGGTAACGCGTCGTAGTGGAAGGTCAACAAACAGCTGAGGTAAACAAACGACTCGTTAGAAAAACAATATGAGAATTGGCGTAGATTGTAAGTCAGTAGATCAGTCGTAATTTAATATAGTAGTGTATAGGTGATCGTAAGATGTAATATAGCAGTGTAATATAAATAAGAGTGTAGGCAATGTCAAATGAATTATGTGTCAGTGTATCATATTAGCATAAAAGTGTAAAGAAAAAGTCAGGTAGAGTCTCAATATATAATGTATGTTCTCAGTATGTAATATATAATGCTGCAGAGTTAGTGTAACAGTGCAATGTCAATTTTAATGATTATATGTAATAATTATATGCAAGTGGTATAACTAGTAATGTGTAGTGTAATTATATGTGTATTTGTTATGGTGTAATGTGCAGTACCTAGGGACAATTGTAAATAGGAGGTCAGTGAAAAGAAGTAGAAAACAGTAGCGTAAGGTAGAAGGCAGTAGCGTAGCGAGAATTTTATGAAATATATCAGTAATATAAACAGGTAGTGAAGTCAATGTCAAATGACACCACGTGCTAAAACCAGTATTTATTTACGTAGAGAAATGTAAAAATAAACAATGTGTCCATTATGTACCAAGTATATGTCTAATGTATTATTGTACACAGCTAGCGTAAAAGAGTGCTCATTTATGTATTATAAATTTAAAATGAATGATTTTAGGCATGAATAATGATTGATTTTATGTATGTATGTAGTGTCAATAGTGTGATAAGGATAATATGTAAAAAAAATCGCCTTACGATTTTTTAATTCGCCAAGGGGGAGAATGTAAAGAGTCGGAATGTGAAAACAACAGAAACCTAAATTGTTAAGGGGCCACCCAGCTTGCGTGGACAAGCAAATTTACAGTCCCGACATTTTTATAACGCCAGATTTACGGTACCATAAAAAACGTAGAAATTAAGTTGTCAACGGCCGTATATCTGAGGTCGGAGGTCGAGCAGGTGGGGCCGTCTGATGGGAAGTTTTACCAGACATAATCGGCGCCAGAACTTATGTAATTGCGAAAGGCAAGAGGCAAGAATAACCTATGAGAGCTAATCTCATCCGCCCCCTCTATAAACAAGGGAGTGGCGAGCGAATAGGGACCGAGGAAGCGAGAACCAATGAGACGAGGATGGAGAAGAATATATACAAGATGATGAGACATTTGTAGGGAGAGCGCCATTAAAAAAAAGATGATAAAACAGTAAGCTGCCAACGGGCCGACGAGAGCCCTAACTTACGAAACTCAACAAAAAATAAGCTGCCACAGGGCTGAGAAGAGATCCACTATTAGAAGAAAGACGCCGGTCCTACGCAACTACATAATACGTACGGATTGAACAGCGTTAGCTCCGGACGCGAAATAGAATAATCAGCGACGAGAAGTTGCAGAAGTAGCGATTGCCCATAGATGTCTACGTAGTGCCGAGGGAGAAGAGACGACACTACCATTAAGTTTAAGCCGATACCAGAGAGATACGCACCGTCGCTTAGCGAGTTGGACACCCAGACGACCACCCATCAGTGCTGACCGACCCGCATAGTGTAAGAGAAACTACCTGTGCTGAGCAACGTCCGAGGAGTCTTCATAAGTGATCTTCGACATAAAAGGACCCCGAACTCTTCAGTCCCAATAGAGTGAACTGGATTAATAGGACGATGATACACCGCGACGCTACAGTGAACAAACTGTATCCACGAACTCTGTGAACACTGTGTGAACTTTGTGTACTACTATGGACCAGCGTTATCGGTGAATTCGATGTAGACGGCTGCGACAAATGGGTGAGCATTTTGTATAATATCAATTCACATACCGCCTCTTTACATAATCGCCTCTAACCCGCCAGGGCCACCGACATCACATTCTTAGGGTTTAAAATAAATAAACACGGAATACAACCCGCCGATAAAAGCATAGAGAAAATACAGAGATTTCCAAACCAAAAACAGTAAAACAAACTAAATCATTTCTGGGGTTAGCAAACTATTTCAGACATCTAATTCACGACTACGCTAACATTACAGAACCCCTAGTAAAACTCACAAGTAAAAAAAACAAATTCACATGGAACGACGAGGCGGAAAGGGCATTTACTCGAATTCAATCGCAAATTTTAAGTCGCCCACAAATACACAAACCCAACGAAAACCAACAATACTACTTAAACACGGATGCTTCGGGAAAAGCAATTTGCGCGATTTTATCACAAAAAAATGAAAAGGGATTTTTAATACCAATAGAATTTTACTCTCGAAAATTAAAAGACGCCGAGGTTAGGTACCCTGCAGTCAAAACGGAACTGCTAGCCATATACGAGGGAATAAGACATTTATTAGACATTTCATGTTATTATCAGACTCTAAGGCTCTACAATATCATCTTAAATTGGATAAACAGTCCGATATCACAGCAAGGTGGCTTTTGGAACTGAGTACATTTGACTTCGAATTCCAACACATCGAAGGTCAGCTCAACTCCGCGGACTATCTGTCACGACAGGTGCTTAATATAAATATGCAAAATGATTTGACTAGAGATCTCTTCCAAGAAAGTACGGAATTAACGATCACAAATATTTTAAAGGGGCGAAACGAAGATGATAAAATAAAGGGAATTAAAGAGTCGCTAAGTAAAGGAAAAAACTGTTTCGAAGGTAGATACAAGAAATATGTACTCGATCCGTCCACACAACTAGTAATGGTAAGAGAAAAAACAAAAAGGGGAAATCCATATTTAGCAAAATCGAAAGAAGTAGTGCCCACAAAGTTACAACGCATCGTCATTAAGTTAGCACATGTAGCGCACTTTGGGATAAGCAAAACGATCAACATCATCAGTAAGTAATATTTTTGGAAAGGAATGACGGAGGATGTAGCAAATTATATTAAATCATGCGAGGAATGCTTACAGTACAAAAAAAAATATATTACACCCGCACCATTAGAGACTTTCAATAACATTACATACCCACTACAACAAATAGCAATCGATGCAGTTGGACCGTTGGTACGTACAAGTACAGGGAATAAATACGTCATAACTATTATAGACATGTACACGAGATTCTTAAGTGCGACACCAGTAAAAAACATTACAGCGGAAACGATGATCGAAACATTAAAAAAGTTTTACGCGAGCTACGGGTTACCACAATCAATAATGAGTGACAACGGTACAAGATTTAAAAATGAAGCATATAAAGATTTCCATACACATCTAGGTGTAGAGGTTAAATTTATTTCGCCTTATAAGCCAAGTACGAATGGCAGACTAGAAGTCATTCACAAATTATTAAAGTCGGCAATCAGCTGTATAGCGAGGGAGAGTTTTAATTGGGATCAAGCACTCAATTGGTATAATCTGTACTATAAGAACTGTCAACAACCCGAGTACAAAGTACACACCAGCATTTTTATTCTTTATGCGTGACATTAAAACACCATTCGATGTGAGACTAACGGCAGATAAACTAGAAGTTACGGAACAACAAAATTTAAACACAAAAGGGGCATACAATGAATATTTACAGAATCACCTAACATTTTTCGACAAAATACAAAAAGACGTGATAGCAAACCAAACAAAGGCTGAACAGCAACAAAGAAAAAATTATAAAAGAACCGGAGATCGGGTGTTAGAAATAGGAGACAAGGTATACGTGAAAATTTTCCAAAAAAAACCCTGCATTAACACCGAAGTTCTCCGGACCGTTCCGTATTATAAAAGCTTTACGCCATAACAATTTTTTACGACGCGATATAAACGAACCACAAAATCGCTTAGTTAATATGCACAAAAACGCAATTATTAAAAGTGACGAACGAAAGCCACACCTAAAATATAGCAACCAAAGTATAGCAGACGATGAACACGTTAAACAAAGCGCAACGAATCGTAGACCATATAATTTACGAAGTAGGACTCATTAAATAGTAAGGTGCGATAAACGAAAGGGACGAATTTAATGTACTGAAAATGGATACGTTCGGGATTTAAATCCGGTTAAGAAACCAGGAGCGGGAGAAAATAACGCGTATGTCCGAGAAATCAGGTTTCGAACGCGTTCCCCCCCCCCCCCCGTTGTTCCCCACTAAGTCAACCACAAAAAGCGGAGCAGGGGATTACAGTTGAAGGTCAGACAAAACAGTGAGGTTAGGTCAACGCAAGAGGGTTAAGGGCGAACAAAATGTTACGATTTGCGAGATTTACGACTGCAGGCGTAAAATCTTCAAATCGTGGCCGAAAGCTGAGATTGCATTATTGTTCAGTTGATTTGGCCAGTCAATTGGGCAATAGCAATCATAAGTTTTTGGTAGCATATATGTAATTACAGCAAAGGTAATATGTAGACAAATAAGTATATACAGGGGAATAAAATAGTGTAAAGCATAAATACATGTAGAGATAACATTACAAGAATAGATAATATCAACAGGATGAAACGTGTGTAATTAAAAACAAAAATGAATAGCAACAAAGTATATATGAATATAAGTGTGTAGACAGTGAGCATAATATTGTGTATAGAGTAAGCAAAAATATAGCACCTAGTTATCCGGTCAGCAGCGTGGAAGAAAACAAATAAAGAGTGGATCCGCTTTTTCAAAAGGCAAGCAGTGAATCATGAGATAAATACGAAAGGAGCGAATGAAATAGCTAAATAATTGAACGACAAATATTAATCAAATGATAATGAGAAACACAAAAAATGCAAACACAAAAGTGAAGAGAAGGCAACAATAATGACGGTCATAAGTCTAGCGTAATATACAAAAAATAACAAAAAAAATGCAAAAACATAAAAAAAATTAACATGAATAAAAAAATTGTAAATGCGCGCAAGACCAGGCCATAGCAACGATTATTAAATAAATATAAAGGCCGGCAATGGGATCAACAAATACAAGCCAGCCGATCACTACACATTGCGACAAGACGATCAAGAGCAGTGCATAGCAAAAATATAACAAATACATAAATAGACAGTCATAAAATGGAAATCACATAATAATAGAGTTTTCAAGCTAAACGAAATATAAAAAAAAACATAGTTACGAATAGAGGAACGCCATTAAATAAGAAACTTCGTCAGGTCAACGTAATGATAAAAAAAAAACCCGCGACAAAGGATGTAATAGGGCGGAGGTGACCAAGCGATAATTAGACAAGAATAGCCGTTTACCGTTGCCAGTATAAGGGAGGAAACCGGTACGAGTCAATAATTATTTTACGGTGACGTACTAAGATAAGCAGAGCGTAAGATTAAACGAAACTGGTTTTGCGATTAGAGGACGACAAGAGGTTAACCATAAACCGGACTGGGTAAAGGGAAAGTTGCCATGGTAACGCGTCGTAGTGGAAGGTCAACAAACAGCTGAGGTAAACAAACGACTCGTTAGAAAAACAATATGAGAATTGGCGTAGATTGTAAGTCAGTAGATCAGTCGTAATTTAATATAGTAGTGTATAGGTGATCGTAAGATGTAATATAGCAGTGTAATATAAATAAGAGTGTAGGCAATGTCAAATGAATTATGTGTCAGTGTATCATATTAGCATAAAAGTGTAAAGAAAAAGTCAGGTAGAGTCTCAATATATAATGTATGTTCTCAGTATGTAATATATAATGCTGCAGAGTTAGTGTAACAGTGCAATGTCAATTTTAATGATTATATGTAATAATTATATGCAAGTGGTATAACTAGTAATGTGTAGTGTAATTATATGTGTATTTGTTATGGTGTAATGTGCAGTACCTAGGGACAATTGTAAATAGGAGGTCAGTGAAAAGAAGTAGAAAACAGTAGCGTAAGGTAGAAGGCAGTAGCGTAGCGAGAATTTTATGAAATATATCAGTAATATAAACAGGTAGTGAAGTCAATGTCAAATGACACCACGTGCTAAAACCAGTATTTATTTACGTAGAGAAATGTAAAAAATAAACAATGTGTCCATTATGTACCAAGTATATGTCTAATGTATTATTGTACACAGCTAGCGTAAAAGAGTGCTCATTTATGTATTATAAATTTAAAATGAATGATTTTAGGCATGAATAATGATTGATTTTATGTATGTATGTAGTGTCAATAGTGTGATAAGGATAATATGTAAAAAAAATCGCCTTACGATTTTTTAATTCGCCAAGGGGGAGAATGTAAAGAGTCGGAATGTGAAAACAACAGAAACCTAAATTGTTAAGGGGCCACCCAGCTTGCGTGGACAAGCAAATTTACAGTCCCGACATTTTTATAACGCCAGATTTACGGTACCATAAAAAACGTAGAAATTAAGTTTTCAACGGCCGTATATCTGAGGTCGGAGGTCGAGCAGGTGGGGCCGTCTGATGGGAAGTTTTACCAGACATAATCGGCGCCAGAACTTATGTAATTGCGAAAGGCAAGAGGCAAGAATAACCTATGAGAGCTAATCTCATCCGCCCCCTCTATAAACAAGGGAGTGGCGAGCGAATAGGGACCGAGGAAGCGAGAACCAATGAGACGAGGATGGAGAAGAATATATACAAGATGATGAGACATTTGTAGGGAGAGCGCCATTAAAAAAAAGATGATAAAACAGTAAGCTGCCAACGGGCCGACGAGAGCCCTAACTTACGAAACTCAACAAAAAATAAGCTGCCACAGGGCTGAGAAGAGATCCACTATTAGAAGAAAGACGCCGGTCCTACGCAACTACATAATACGTACGGATTGAACAGCGTTAGCTCCGGACGCGAAATAGAATAATCAGCGACGAGAAGTTGCAGAAGTAGCGATTGCCCATAGATGTCTACGTAGTGCCGAGGGAGAAGAGACGACACTACCATTAAGTTTAAGCCGATACCAGAGAGATACGCACCGTCGCTTAGCGAGTTGGACACCCAGACGACCACCCATCAGTGCTGACCGACCCGCATAGTGTAAGAGAAACTACCTGTGCTGAGCAACGTCCGAGGAGTCTTCATAAGTGATCTTCGACATAAAAGGACCCCGAACTCTTCAGTCCCAATAGAGTGAACTGGATTAATAGGACGATGATACACCGCGACGCTACAGTGAACAAACTGTATCCACGAACTCTGTGAACACTGTGTGAACTTTGTGTACTACTATGGACCAGCGTTATCGGTGAATTCGATGTAGACGGCTGCGACAAATGGGTGAGCATTTTGTATAATATCAATTCACATACCGCCTCTTTACATAATCGCCTCTAACCCGCCAGGGCCACCGACATCACATTCTTAGGGTTTAAAATAAATAAACACGGAATACAACCCGCCGATAAAAGCATAGAGAAAATACAGAGATTTCCAAAACCAAAAACAGTAAAACAAACTAAATCATTTCTGGGGTTAGCAAACTATTTCAGACATCTAATTCACGACTACGCTAACATTACAGAACCCCTAGTAAAACTCACAAGTAAAAAAAACAAATTCACATGGAACGACGAGGCGGAAAGGGCATTTACTCGAATTCAATCGCAAATTTTAAGTCGCCCACAAATACACAAACCCAACGAAAACCAACAATACTACTTAAACACGGATGCTTCGGGAAAAGCAATTTGCGCGATTTTATCACAAAAAAATGAAAAGGGATTTTTAATACCAATAGAATTTTACTCTCGAAAATTAAAAGACGCCGAGGTTAGGTACCCTGCAGTCAAAACGGAACTGCTAGCCATATACGAGGGAATAAGACATTTATTAGACATTTCATGTTATTATCAGACTCTAAGGCTCTACAATATCATCTTAAATTGGATAAACAGTCCGATATCACAGCAAGGTGGCTTTTGGAACTGAGTACATTTGACTTCGAATTCCAACACATCGAAGGTCAGCTCAACTCCGCGGACTATCTGTCACGACAGGTGCTTAATATAAATATGCAAAATGATTTGACTAGAGATCTCTTCCAAGAAAGTACGGAATTAACGATCACAAATATTTTAAAGGGGCGAAACGAAGATGATAAAGTAAAGGGAATTAAAGAGTCGCTAAGTAAAGGAAAAAACTGTTTCGAAGGTAGATACAAGAAATATGTACTCGATCCGTCCACACAACTAGTAATGGTAAGAGAAAAAACAAAAAGGGGAAATCCATATTTAGCAAAATCGAAAGTAGTAGTGCCCACAAAGTTACAACGCATCGTCATTAAGTTAGCACATGTAGCGCACTTTGGGATAAGCAAAACGATCAACATCATCAGTAAGTAATATTTTTGGAAAGGAATGACGGAGGATGTAGCAAATTATATTAAATCATGCGAGGAATGCTTACAGTACAAAAAAAAATATATTACACCCGCACCATTAGAGACTTTCAATAACATTACATACCCACTACAACAAATAGCAATCGATGCAGTTGGACCGTTGGTACGTACAAGTACAGGGAATAAATACGTCATAACTATTATAGACATGTACACGAGATTCTTAAGTGCGACACCAGTAAAAAACATTACAGCGGAAACGATGATCGAAACATTAAAAAGTTTTACGCGAGCTACGGGTTACCACAATCAATAATGAGTGACAACGGTACAAGTTTTAAAAATGAAGCATATAAAGATTTCCATACACATCTAGGCGTAGAGGTTAAATTTATTTCGCCTTATAAGCCAAGTACGAATGGCAGACTAGAAGTCATTCACAAATTATTAAAGTCGGCAATCAGCTGTATAGCGAGGGAGAGTTTTAATTGGGATCAAGCACTCAATTGGTATAATCTGTACTATAACAACTGTCAACATCCGAGTACAAAGTACACACCAGCATTTTTATTCTTTATGCGTGACATTAAAACACCATTCGATGTGAGACTAACGGCAGATAAACTAGAAGTTACGGAACAACAAAATTTAAACACAAAAGGGGCATACAATGAATATTTACAGAATCACCTAACATTTTTCGACAAAATACAAAAAGACGTGATAGCAAACCAAACAAAGGCTGAACAGCAACAAAGAAAAAATTATAAAAGAACCGGAGATCGGGTGTTAGAAATAGGAGACAAGGTATACGTGAAAATTTTCCAAAAAAAACCCTGCATTAACACCGAAGTTCTCCGGACCGTTCCGTATTATAAAAGCTTTACGCCATAACAATTTTTTACGACGCGATATAAACGAACCACAAAATCGCTTAGTTAATATGCACAAAAACGCAATTATTAAAAGTGACGAACGAAAGCCACACCTAAAATATAGCAACCAAAGTATAGCAGACGATGAACACGTTAAACAAAGCGCAACGAATCGTAGACCATATAATTTACGAAGTAGGACTCATTAAATAGTAAGGTGCGATAAACGAAAGGGACGAATTTTAATGTACTGAAAATGGATACGTTCGGGATTTAAATCCGGTTAAGAAACCAGGAGCGGGAGAAAATAACGCATATGTCCGAGAAATCAGGTTTCGAACGCGTTCCCCCCCCCCCCGTTGTTCCCCACTAAGTCAACCACAAAAAGCGGAGCAGGGGATTACAGTTGAAGGTCAGACAAAACAGTGAGCTTAGGTCAACGCAAGAGGGTTAAGGGCGAACAAAATGTTACGATTTGCGAGATTTACGACTGCAGGCGTAAAATCTTCAAATCGTGGCCGAAAGCTGAGATTGCATTATTGTTCAGTTGATTTGGCCAGTCAATTGGGCAATAGCAATCATAAGTTTTTGGTAGCATATATGTAATTACAGCAAAGGTAATATGTAGACAAATAAGTATATACAGGGGAATAAAATAGTGTAAAGCATAAATACATGTAGAGATAACATTACAAGAATAGATAATATCAACAGGATGAAACGTGTGTAATTAAAAACAAAAATGAATAGCAACAAAGTATATATGAATATAAGTGTGTAGACAGTGAGCATAATATTGTGTATAGAGTAAGCAAAAATATAGCACCTAGTTATCCGGTCAGCAGCGTGGAAGAAAACAAATAAAGAGTGGATCCGCTTTTTCAAAAGGCAAGCAGTGAATCATGAGATAAATACGAAAGGAGCGAATGAAATAGCTAAATAATTGAACGACAAATATTAATCAAATGATAATGCGAAACACAAAAAATGCAAACACAAAAGTGAAGAGAAGGCAACAATAATGACGGTCATAAGTCTAGCGTAATATACAAAAAATAACAAAAAAAATGCAAAAACATAAAAAAAATTAACATGAATAAAAAAAATTGTAAATGCGCGCAAGACCAGGCCATAGCAACGATTATTAAATAAATATAAAGGCCGGCAATGGGATCAACAAATACAAGCCAGCCGATCACTACACATTGCGACAAGACGATCAAGAGCAGTGCATAGCAAAAATATAACAAATACATAAATAGACAGTCATAAAATGGAAATCACATAATAATAGAGTTTTCAAGCTAAACGAAATATAAAAAAAAAACATAGTTACGAATAGAGGAACGCCATTAAATAAGAAACTTCGTCAGGTCAACGTAATGATAAAAAAAAAACCCGCGACAAAGGATGTAATAGGGCGGAGGTGACCAAGCGATAATTAGACAAGAATAGCCGTTTACCGTTGCCAGTATAAGGGAGGAAACCGGTACGAGTCAATAATTATTTTACGGTGACGTACTAAGATAAGCAGAGCGTAAGATTAAACGAAACTGGTTTTGCGATTAGAGGACGACAAGAGGTTAACCATAAACCGGACTGGGTAAAGGGAAAGTTGCCATGGTAACGCGTCGTAGTGGAAGGTCAACAAACAGCTGAGGTAAACAAACGACTCGTTAGAAAAACAATATGAGAATTGGCGTAGATTGTAAGTCAGTAGATCAGTCGTAATTTAATATAGTAGTGTATAGGTGATCGTAAGATGTAATATAGCAGTGTAATATAAATAAGAGTGTAGGCAATGTCAAATGAATTATGTGTCAGTGTATCATATTAGCATAAAAGTGTAAAGAAAAAGTCAGGTAGAGTCTCAATATATAATGTATGTTCTCAGTATGTAATATATAATGCTGCAGAGTTAGTGTAACAGTGCAATGTCAATTTTAATGATTATATGTAATAATTATATGCAAGTGGTATAACTAGTAATGTGTAGTGTAATTATATGTGTATTTGTTATGGTGTAATGTGCAGTACCTAGGGACAATTGTAAATAGGAGGTCAGTGAAAAGAAGTAGAAAACAGTAGCGTAAGGTAGAAGGCAGTAGCGTAGCGAGAATTTTATGAAATATATCAGTAATATAAACAGGTAGTGAAGTCAATGTCAAATGACACCACGTGCTAAAACCAGTATTTATTTACGTAGAGAAATGTAAAAAATAAACAATGTGTCCATTATGTACCAAGTATATGTCTAATGTATTATTGTACACAGCTAGCGTAAAAGAGTGCTCATTTATGTATTATAAATTTAAAATGAATGATTTTAGGCATGAATAATGATTGATTTTATGTATGTATGTAGTGTCAATAGTGTGATAAGGATAATATGTAAAAAAAATCGCCTTACGATTTTTTAATTCGCCAAGGGGGAGAATGTAAAGAGTCGGAATGTGAAAACAACAGAAACCTAAATTGTTAAGGGGCCACCCAGCTTGCGTGGACAAGCAAATTTACAGTCCCGACATTTTTATAACGCCAGATTTACGGTACCATAAAAAACGTAGAAATTAAGTTGTCAACGGCCGTATATCTGAGGTCGGAGGTCGAGCAGGTGGGGCCGTCTGATGGGAAGTTTTACCAGACATAATCGGCGCCAGAACTTATGTAATTGCGAAAGGCAAGAGGCAAGAATAACCTATGAGAGCTAATCTCATCCGCCCCCTCTATAAACAAGGGAGTGGCGAGCGAATAGGGACCGAGGAAGCGAGAACCAATGAGACGAGGATGGAGAAGAATATATACAAGATGATGAGACATTTGTAGGGAGAGCGCCATTAAAAAAAAGATGATAAAACAGTAAGCTGCCAACGGGCCGACGAGAGCCCTAACTTACGAAACTCAACAAAAAATAAGCTGCCACAGGGCTGAGAAGAGACCCACTGTATACTATTAGAAGAAAGACGCCGGTCCTACGCAACTACATAATACGTACGGATTGAACAGCGTTAGCTCCGGACGCGAAATAGAATAATCAGCGACGAGAAGTTGCAGAAGTAGCGATTGCCCATAGATGTCTACGTAGTGCCGAGGGAGAAGAGACGACACTACCATTAAGTTTAAGCCGATACCAGAGAGATACGCACCGTCGCTTAGCGAGTTGGACACCCAGACGACCACCCATCAGTGCTGACCGACCCGCATAGTGTAAGAGAAACTACCTGTGCTGAGCAACGTCCGAGGAGTCTTCATAAGTGATCTTCGACATAAAAGGACCCCGAACTCTTCAGTCCCAATAGAGTGAACTGGATTAATAGGACGATGATACACCGCGACGCTACAGTGAACAAACTGTATCCACGAACTCTGTGAACACTGTGTGAACTTTGTGTACTACTATGGACCAGCGTTATCGGTGAATTCGATGTAGACGGCTGCGACAAATGGGTGAGCATTTTGTGTAATATCAATTCACATACCGCCTCTTTACATAATCGCCTCTAACCCGCCAGGGCCGGCGACATCGTATGATTTAAAATATAGTGATCGGATAAGACTGTATATATATATATATGTAAATGCCTAGCATTACTAATGTTTCAGCGTTATGCTCAGTGTTACAAGTTTGAATGTATATAGATATGTATAAATAAAGTGTATATATGTATATTCAGTATCATTCTTGAGAGTTGGGCCCATCTATTTAATTAATTAATTACCGCCCTATTGGCGAACTTACAACCAGTGTACGAGATACGATTTCAGCCGTAGTTAATAACAACAGGTCACGACCCTATGTCATTACAAATAGCTTTATAGAGATAAGGGTTTTCTTGAAACTCTGATATCAGATTTCAATTTAAGATTTCAACGCGGACAGATTAAGCTTGCTTTTGATATTTAGAAATTGTTATGCATGTCACTGTTTTTAGCCAGTGTTAGACTGTTTCATTATTAAAAAAATCTACATTACCTATGAGATGATAATATATTATTCATGGTTTATGAAGTTTTCAAGCATATTTCAACAATGCTGTGTGTAATAAGCAGGATGTGAATGTGCGGTGATCTAAATTGATAGGAGACCAGGTCTTCTTGTAAGCAGCAGGTCTTCTTGTAAACAACCCTCTCTCATGAAGTCTTTTGGAAACAGTCACCCTTGATACACTTGTTCCTGTGGTTGCATACAAGTCACGAGAGAGCTGAGAAGCTGTAACACTCCTGTTACGCCTCGCAATAATCGACAAATGTCGATCTTCTCTGGCCGTCGTGGCTCTTGGACGACCTTACCCAGGCTTTCTCTCCATGGATCCGGTATCCTAGAACTGTTTCCATAAGTTGCACACAACGCTGGACGTTAAATTGAACTCTCTACAAATTTGGACTTGAGATTGGCCTGCTTCTAGCCTCCCCACAATTCGCCACCTCATTCCATCATCTACACGTTGGTGGTTACTCATTTTTACTGTTACAAATTGAAATTAACCGATTGCTGCAAAATAACACCAAGAAATTCACCGAGGTGTGCTAGCGAACGAAATGCGTCTTAACTTATGGGCGCTTATAAAGCGTGTTTCTCTACTGGCTCCGCCTACACACACGTGTACGCTTACGTGTTTGACTTACAAAATTTGCATTTTTGTCTAGAAATAGTGGTTTTACATTCAGTTCCGTTCTTTTCATGAAATTCGATAAAATATGCAAATTCTCTTAATTTATTTCACCAGTGTAATAACATATGTGTATGATGAAAGTGAATTAATAATCTTATGTATGAATAATGTAAAAGTACGTATTGTCAACTCAATCAATCGAATTATGATAGTAATGATTTTATGTAAAAAAATTCGCTTTACGATTTTTTCATCACCAAAGGAGGGAAAATGTAATAAGCAGGATGTGAATGTGCGGTGATCTAAATTAATAGAAGACCACCCAGCCTAAGGTGACAGCCGAATTTATGGCTACGACGCTTTACGGCGTAAATGAATGAGGCTTGGTCCCACGTTGAACAACACGGGCCATAAAACTTCAAAATTTAAAAACAGCAATAATTAATTTAATGTCAAGGGTCAAGAGGCAGGTGGTTGCCCGGGAGAAGTTTCCCAGACAAGGAGAGGCGTCCAAAATAATTAGAATGCAAGATACATTTAAGAAGCAGCCAATGCGAGTAAAAACATAAAACATGAACCAACCTATGAACAAGGTGGCTCGTTCCCCAGCCCAAGTAAGGGTTGGGGCGAGTGAATAGGAAGCCAAGAAGGCAAAAACCAATCACAAAAAAGAAAAGATATATATATACCTGGTGTGAAGCATTTTAGAGAGAGCCCCTTTACTAAAAAAATGAAAGAAAATTAATCTAAGCTACTACAGGGCTGACGAGCATCCTAAAAAAAACTACGAAAAGATTGAATGCCCAACGAAGGCTCGCAAATCACGACGAAGTCGACTTGATGCCAAAGAAATGGAAACGATTGAATGAAATTACCTCCGCAAAGCCACTCCATGAACGAGCGAATATTGAGTCTCCGAAGTGCTAATTGATGAAAGAATCTACAAGTGAGGAGCCAATTAACCGAGTGACGGAACGTAACTTACTTCGAGGTGCCGAGAGGAACGTGATGACGATCGTGGACCAATGCCGACGAACCGTATATATACATATTGTATCCGAATAATACTACAGAAGGATCATCGACTTTTGATATCCAGAACTCTTTTTAGTATGAGATCCAGAACGTCGCCGTATCGAAATATAGGACTCTGTTGATGAACTTAGTGTGCAAGGACTAACTAACATACCACGAATTTGTGCGAGAACCAGTGATGAAAAGATAGTAAGCGACAGTACCGGCAGCCATGGGTGAGCATTTATGTTAACTATATCTATTTCACATCCATAGCTTATTACATACTCGCCACTTACCCCACAAGGGTCGGCATTGCGTAAGTTGAGAAGAATAACATGTTTTATAATTATAATTGAATATATATATATATATATATATATTGATTTATTCTGTGTTTGGATAGGGTTGAGAATTTAGCATGATGCTATGTAATGAATCTGTAAATACATGTGTGTAAATAAATAGTATATATGTAATAAGTGTGTCTTTCCTGAGAGTTGTAACCCTTTTCTGAGTTGTGCTCTGAAACAGATTTGGTCACAACGCGACATCTATTACTAGCCATACGACCACAGCCTAATAACCCCAGTTGGGTTATTACACTGTGGAAAGAAAGATTATTTAGTAATAATCAGATAATTCTAGCCATTTGTGTTAGTGATAACTCAAGAATCACACACACACATGTATATATATATATATATATATATATATATATATATAGATAGATAGATAGATAGATAGATAGATAGATAGGGTAAGTATGCCGAATATGAGACCCCAGCTTACAGGACATATCACATATCAAGTACTTCCTCCTGGCGACTGGAGTGTAAAACAGTAGTTTATTGCATCATTCGTAATTGGTGAGTCAGTCAAGTGTTTGCAATCTCACACAAAGGTGCAGTATATTTTTTCCTGAATTTGTGCTCGTCGACTTTTTTGCATTACCATTTTCATTGGTTGTTTTCACCCCCAAGGTAAGACTCTTATTAAAACTATTAGTATTGGATAATTAGCTATAAATGTGGAGTGTAAACACGCATGTTTGTTTTTAAGCTAACGTCATTCCTAACCTAAAAAATTCGTTGGCGAGTTCAACAACATGGTCGTGCCCAATATGAGACCCCAAGGCATGCCTAATATCCGATAGAGTCTCATATTAGGCATTTTAGTTTTCACTCTTACAGCCTTGTTTCCTCTGAAGCTGCAGATGCAATGACGCCCAGACTAAATCCGCAACCTTGTAGCAGTAGTGACAATGTGGAAGGCATTGATTAAACAACAAGTTCAAACCAGTTCTTGGTGACTCGTGAAGAAATAAACCCCTTGTCTACGTTACCTGAGAAAGACCCTCGAAACCAAGTAGTGTTCGTACAGCCGATATTATCACATCATCGCCCTATAAAAATAAATTGATTGATAGAATTAAAAAAAGAACTGCAGCGCATTCGAAAAAAAATTGTTTCCTGCAAGAAAAATGGATAGACCTAAAAGATAAGAAATCAAAGGATAAACAATGAAAAGGAGATCAAAATAAAAAAGAAAAGGATAACGAAACAATAAAGGGAAAAGTAAAAGGCAAAGGGGTCCTAACAAGAAGGGGAAAATTAAGGATGGATGAAAATACAACACTAGTTAAAAAAAACAGAGAACGAATAAGACTAATTATAGCCATGAAGATCTCAGCTCAATTGAAGATGATGAAAAACTTTCTCTCCATGAGAGCAGTGATGATAGCATTGATGAAAACGACACTGAATTCCTTTTTGTGGTTGCTTATTTATTATGTATGTTTTAATTTAGATAAATATTCCAGATAATTTTTGCACGGATAATCCGCAAACCGGATAATTCACCTGTGGATAAGAGAGAGTATATACAAACTGAGAGTACACTGTAAATACAAACATACATGATCACTTCATCATGAGAGCACCCACTGGATGGAACAACACAACAGTATGGAAGCTTCCATACTTTAGCCGAGATTTCAACTTAGTACCACACGGATGCAGGTTGCGTCGCTAACCACATCACAACATATGGGGTTATTTATTCACTTTGAGGTTAGGAAAAAGTCTCGGCCTATCGGTATAGAGGAACTTTGCATTCCGTAAAATCTATTTTATTCCCATAAATACGGCATTACATGGATAATGAGGCATATCAACCTTAAATATCGCCATAAAAAGAACTCTTTAAGGCTTCTGTGTTCTAAGCCTATTGGATTCGCTCACCTCAATGTTAACCTATGGAGAAAAGAAGTCTACTATTGACAGCTACATAAATGCTGATAATCCAATAATAATTACACGATAAAAAGAACTTTTTATGTGCCACGTTTTAAATATTCTGTTGAATCATATAAACTTGACAATTCTATGTATTAATAAATACTTTTTAAAATTTTTTTAATTAATTATCCCATCAACTTAAAAGAAAATGATCAAATGCGTAATAAAGAGTTATCAAAAGCGCGATCAATCGTTTAGCTCCGAAATTGCGAGCGTGACTAGCGTTTAACTTTTCGTTCCCGTCCCGGCCGATAGATGGCTGCACCATTCTACAAAACAAAATTAACTGAAAATAAATTCAATCCTGCTTAAAGATGGCTAAAAGTATTAAAAGAATGCATTGTCATCGTGTTCTGAGCTATTCTAAAAGTTTCAAATGTGTAGCTATTACAGGAAGTTAGTTAAAAATCGAATGCAAGATTTGTACTGGACAAACACACAAACAAGAAACTGGACAAACACACAAAGAAGAAAGTGAGTTAATATAAACGTGGTAAAAATGGTATTTTCAGATAGGCAGAACTTTTCTGCCCCTTGTAACACTATTCATTTTATAAATCGCGTCCACTAAAGGAATTGATGAGCGTTTAAAACAAACTATATCAGATTCCCCCCCCCTCCCGAATAATTGTAATTTAAATATATTATTTGAATTTTTTTAACGAAAAATACCCCATGGTATAACATTTCTTTTCCTATTACGGAGTACAATTCTTCAAAAAAAAAATCTTTTGCATGTTTTTTTAAATGTTATTTATACTGTGTTTACTTTTTTAATTGATTCTGGTTAACAAACTTTCGACAATTTCAATGACATTTTTACTTTTCGGCTTTACTTTTCAAAATTCTTTACTTTCCAAAAGACAAGTTGTTATTTTTCCTTTTTAGCTTTTAGTGGTTTATAATAAATGTATATATTTTGTGTTTTACTTTTCAGCTTATTTTGCTCCAAAGGTGAAAGGTTAAATCTACCTGAATTCTGAGGAGTTTATTATAAATTTATATATTTTTATATTGGATTTTCTTTTTATTTGTGTGTATAACATTTCACATGCTTATTTTTCTATGTTATTGTACAGTTGAATCTGTACTGTTGAATATTTACTGTTCAATATTTAGGTGGAGTTGAACCATCAATTAGGTTGTAGAAATTAGACGAGGAACAGGCATTTATCTATAATGTTGACTAAATTGGTGGAGTCATTGATCAGTCTGAATGGACGCTGAAAGTCTTAATGAAGAAACGGGATCACTCAAGTTCGAAGAAACAATATTGCTGAGACATCAGTCTATAATGTAGAATAATGAAGAATTGTCCCGAAGATATCTGGAGGAGTACAATTTCGGACAAAAGTTCTATACGGCACGATACACTGCAGCACGACAAAAGTTTCGTCCACGGAAGAAGGAGACCGACAGTTCGGCAGGATGATAATGAGTCTTCCAGTAAAAAATCAAAGGTGCTAGAAGATGATTCCTCCGTACATAAATCAGTAGGACAGTGTCGTAAAAGATGGAAGTACAAGACGTTTGCGGCGATAACCTAAGTTCAGACTAGCACGTCAACGTCTGATATTATAGTACAAACTTTGCATTGATCGTAAAAAAAAGGTACAGGTAGGCACTTGTAATGTTAGCATAAAAAGCCTGAAGAAGCTGGTAAACTAAAATAATATTTCAAAGCATTTCAAATAAAAAAAAATATTTATTTTCCTGTCTGGATTATTATATATATAAGTTTACAAAAATAGCTCGAAGCTTACATTAGCTTCTAATCAAAAAATGACCGTTCAGGTCAAAAATTCAGACATCGAGATGAGCTAACACAAATTTATTACCCATAGCTTCCCAAGACAGAAAATGGCAAAGCCAAGTCTGCCCGGGAGCTTTTTAAAGCCAATTTTTAAGAGATCCTACTCTCAGGCGAAAAATATGGCTAACTCTATATTTTTTCCACCGAGGAAGCAGGAGAAGTCAGGAGAGAGGGGTTACAGGAACACTAGAAAAATCGCCAAGCCACACAAACGTAGGGAAAAGTAGCTGAGAGACAGCGTACAGGATCGGCGGACAGTTTTTTGCTCCTACCGTACGAACATCCGGTAGGACAGGGTAGAGCGATTTATCGCCAAAAACGGAACAAGACAAACGCCAACGGCGAAGAGCGCGAATGGTGCAAACACCCTATTGGTCAAGCCTTCAAGTGACGTAGGAGGCGCAATTTTTAATTGGGAGAGAGTAGGAGAGAACTAGCAAGCATCTTCTCTTACCCACGTGGCCATATTCCCACGGCTAGCAAGTTCCCAGAAGCTTTTTAACAGATGGATACAGGCTGTCGGTGATTTAACAAGGTGGCAGTCGATCGGCAAATTTAAATTAATGAACGGCTTTAAATTAACGGCGGCTTTAAATAGCAATAACAGTGCAATTTAAGCGTACTGCCGGAAGTCTAAATATCCGCTCTTTAGAAACTTAGCCGATACGTAAAAAGAATCCAATTCTAAAGATCCACAGGGCATTTTCAAAAGAAGCGGACTGATTTTAATGGGCTATTTTCCCAGAACACAAAAATAGCTTAAGCTTAGAGATAACCAGCGAGATTCCCACACTTTGGGGGGACCAACAAAAAATTAAACTGTGCTATTTTTCAAACACTTTTACCAAGTTAAAGTAAGCAGTGACTATTAGGAAAACTAGCAAATTGAGGTATTAAATTAATTTTACTAAGATTTAACGTTAATTTAGTAACCTAAAAGGAATATAACGAAATTCTTCGTTATAGTTATTTATACTGTGTTTAGTTTTTAAATTGATTTTGGTTAACAAACATTCGACAAATTCACATTTTTACTTTTCAGGTTTTAGTGGTTTATTATAAATGTATATATTTTACGTTTTACTTTTCAGTTTCTTTTGCTCCAAAGATAAAAGGTTAAATCTAGCTAAATTCTAAGGACTTTATTATAAATTTATATATTTTTATATTGGGTTTTCTTTTTATTTATGTGTATAATATTTCACATGCTTTTTTTTCTATGTAATTTATACTGTGTTTAGTTTTTTAAATTGATTTTTGTTAACAAACATTCCACAATTTGACATTTTTACTCTACAGCTCTTAGCGGTACAATGATGAAAGACTGCATCTACCTAAATACTAAGATGTGTGTAACATTTCACGTGGTTTTTTTGTTTTGTTATGTACGAGTAAATTTATAATGTGTTTAGTTTTTAAATTGATTTTGGTTAACAAACGTTCTTAAGATTCCGGGCAACGACGGGTACTTCAGCTAGTATATATATATATATATATTATAGAGAGAGAGAGATTATGAATATTATTGTTTAAATTCTACGAAAAGTTCTAGATGAAACGGCGTGGTCGCCCAAAATCGAAAGGAAGACGGGAGGAATTTTATGATCACCAGACCATACACGGGACGTATCCGTTAACGAAAGTAAAACTGAAAAGGCGGGAAAGTAGTGCCGAGATTGTCAATAATAAAATGTAATGGATAAATTACAAGAAAAATATATTTCCAATCTGTGGGTACTTACTCTGTTGACCCATTTTAATTTATTTTGAAATTACAGAAGTTTTTGTTACAACAAAGTATTAATATTTTATGAATACAATTTAACTAGTTCCATGTTTAAAAAGTAAAATCAATACTTTATTTTTTCTTTGCAGCTGTAAAGAAATCAACAGTTTATTAATGTTTTAATAAACGCGGTATATGAGTGTTTATTTAACTGCTCAGTTATACGCGAAAAGAATTTTGCCCAAATTAAAAAGAAATTGAAAGTATTGTCAGAAAATATTTAATGCATTTTTCTACCAAAAAAAATACAGTGAAAACCCTTTTAAAAGTCCTCAATTTAAAAATTCTATTCTCTCTTGTTCATAATTGCATTTGTAATTAGACATTGAAAAAATTTTCATAAATCCCAAAATAAATCTCCGTCTATATACATATATATACGTACATATATATATATATATATATATATATATATATATATATATATATATAATATTAATTGCAATTTTCAGAGATACAAAATTAGAATTCGTGTACTTCCTGCGAAATTCAGTTAAATTCCTCAATTTAAAAATTATATGCACGCTTATTTATAATTGTACTTACAATCAAACATTTATAGAACTCTTTTAGAAATCCCAAATTGATCCTCCATGTTTTATATGCATTGTCGTGAGTTATAATCATAATTTAGCTATCTCGATAAATAAAAAAAATTGACCCATAATAAAACTTTTAAACTCATTTGAGTTGACATAGAACATAGCTTGAAGTTAAGAGTTTTCATGAAAAGTAATTACGGACTTCAATTTTAACAAGTAAACATGCAACTGTGATGAATAATTAATTTCACATTTGTTGGAAAACCCTCTCAGGCATATAACGATAATTGTATTCCTATTCACCTCGTGTGATGTATTTTAATTGTGGGATAAAATATTCGCCAAGGTCGTATGTGGGAGCAATGTTAGGACATTTAGTCTGAATCGGATATTTGGAACGAAAGTTCATATCAGTTAAATTACAGTTCCCATTTTTTTTCAACTGTACATTTTCGATATATATATATATATATATATATATATATATATATATATATATATATATATATATATATATATATATATATATATATATATATACACTGAAGTGCCACTGAATTAGGAATAGCAAAGCCTATGCAAATTGTGTAGCGCTGCGCATGATGTATGCGCAAGTGAGGGCGCTGTGGTAACTGCATATATAGCGCGTACTGTGGTTGTTCTGAATTAGTTGTTGGAATTGTCAGTATGGGTAAACTGCCTGATTTAGACGCCTTTGATCGCGGACAAATCGTAGGTGCGTGACGCATGGGCCATTCAATTTCCGAAATCGTCAGACAGCTAGAATTTTCAAGGTCGACAGTGTCAAGAGTATACCAAGAATACATGGATGGTGGAAAAAAAAACTAGCGATCGGGCAAACTGCAAAGGACAATTAGCCTTGATAGTGCGTGGTGAGAGACGGCTCAGGCGTATTGTACGTAGCCAGCAAAGCCAAACATTAGCTCAAATTACCACCCAGTTTAATGACGGTGCCAGTCGTACAGTCAGTAAACGTACTGTGCAACGCTCGCTTCACCGTATGGGTTTCGGGAGCCGTCGACCTACGAGAGTAACATTTCTCTATACTCGCCATCGGGCTGCACGTCTTGCCTGGGCAAGAGAGCACAGAGACTGGAGTGTAGAGGACTGGAAACGAGTAGCATGGTGTGATGAGTCTCGAATCCGACTACTTAACGCCGACGGGAGGCTGAGTATATGGCGTCAGGCTCATGAAGCCATGGATCCTGCATTCCTGGCTGGAACTGTACAAGGGCATATTGGCTCAATCATGGTCTGGGGTGTTTTTTCGTGGCACAGTTTGGGATCTTTGGTGCGTGTTCCAACCTCCCTCAATGCAATTCGGTACGTAGAGTTGCTGGGTGATCACCTCCATCCGTTTATGCCGTTCTGTTATCCGCACGGTAATGGAGTTTTCCAGCAAGACAACTGTACCTCTCACAAGTCCCGGTTGGCTACTGGCTGGTTGGATGAGCATTCCTCTGACTTCTCTGTCATGAATTGGCCACCTAGAAGCCCAGACTTAAATCCTATTGAGCATCTTTGGGATGTTTTGGAACAAGGCGTGAAAGGCCATCACACAGCACCAAAGAACCTTACTGAATTATGGACAGCTTTAGCCAATATTTGGCAAGCCATTCCCGTGGAACGTTTCCAGAAACTTGTTGAATCTATGCCTCGTCGTGTGGCAGCCGTTATCAAGGCCAGAGGAGGCCCAACTCGTTACTAGGTAGGTATACCGAATTCAGTGGCACTTCAGTGTATATATATATATATATATATATATATATATATACACTGCTGGCCACTGTAAATGCAACACCCTGAAGGAAACATGCAAATAACATGAAATTTACAACATGCATTAGCGGAGGTGAGATATGCAAATGATTAGAATTTCAGCGCAGTCGCACATCACGCGCGCCTGTGGCGCCACTTCAAAGCGCTATTTAAGGCTTAGAGATTTCGACGATTTCAAGTTCGGCAAATGTGTTTTTCTTGTGGTTTTTTCAAAAAAAAACGATCAATTATGCCTCGTCGAAAACAGCGATCATCTTTTGATCAAGTATCCGAGTTCGACAGAGGAAGGATAGTGGCCTACCGAGATTGTGGATTATCTTTCAGGGAAATCGGTAGTCGTGTTGGACGAAACCAAACAACTGTAATGCGGATATGTGATCGTTGGATGCAGGAGGGTACGACGGACCGGCGTGTTCGATCGCATCCACTTCAGCGCACCACTTCACGTGATGGCAGGCAAATTGTGCACATGGCAGTGACGGATCGCTCAGTCACATCACGAACCATAGCACAGCACATGCAGTCTGTAACGCATCATCCAGTGTCTGCGCGTACCATTCGACGCCGTTTACAGCAGAGTTGTCTGTACGCAAGACGTCCATTGCTTTGTCTACCCTTGACGCAGAACCACAGACGTCTCCGCCGCCAATGGTGCGATCACAGAAGGATGTGGACGGCAGAATGGAATGAAATTGTCTTTACTGACGAGTCACGCTTCTGTCTGCAACACCACGATGGTCGCATTCGAGTCTGGAGACACCGTGAAGAGAGGATGCTGAACAGCTGCGTTATGCACCGCCACACTGGTCCTGCACCGGGTATTATGGTATGGGGCGGTATTGGATATCACTCTCGCACACCTCTAGTACGCATTGCCGGTACTTTAAACAGCCAGCGCTACATCTCCGAGGTGTTGGAGCCAGTTGTCCTTCCTTACCTTCAGGGCTTGCCCACAGCCATATTTCAACAGGATAATGCGCGACCACACGTGGCACGCATTGTCCAACGGTTCTTCGTCAATCTCCAGATTGAATTGCTTCCCTGGCCGCCTCGCTCTCCGGATCTTTCACCGATAGAAAACATGTGGTCCATGGTTGCTCTACGATTGAACCAGATTCCATCCCCAGCTGCCACAGCAGATCAACATTGGCAACGTGTGGAAGCTGCTTGGTCTGCTGTACCCCAAGAACTCATCCAAAGTCTCTTTGAATCAATGCCGAGGCGTGTGGCAGCGGTGATCTCCAACAATGGCGGCTACTCTGGCTACTGATTTTGGCAGGAACCACACTTTACAGAAGTCTATAAATTTAATCATTTGATACTTGGTCAACATGCTATCTACAAAATAAATTTTGTTGTGATATCTCTTGTCTTTCTTGGTGTTGCAATTTGGGTGGCCAGCAGTGTATATATATACATATATATATATGTATACCCGTCAAAACTTGACGGTAAATAATTGAACAGTTCCAATAAAAAAAAGGTTCATAAACTTGTTAAAATATTAGAATTTTTTACAGAATATTAGCTGTTTATCAATCCGATGTTATAATTAAAAATGTTGCAGTATTCCGAGATATTATAATCCAAGTTTATAATTTAAAAAAAAGTATTTCTTCTTGGAAAAAAAGCATGCTCACCGCTGATTTTTCAATCCGACTTGCACAATCTAACTAATATGCTATGTATACAATCTAAATAATATGCTATAAATATGCCATGTATAAATATATTAAGCAAAAATAAAATATATAAACTAAAGAAAATCAGATTAAAAAATCATACAAAGTACTCGCGTGCAAAAAATTTTTGCAGTCTATTTCAAAATAAGAATAAATTCAAATTTAACAATCTAATTCAATCTATTTAAGTTTTATATAAATATATTATATATTCATGTATTACGCTATATACTGTGACGTTGTCTCCATTACTCCACGAACTTGTAATTATATAAGTCTGTGTTGCTCGTTCCTACCCCTCAGCATGAACTTGTCATCTATCGGCGAAATGTTAAACTGAGCGGTCTCATAAACTCTCGGATAAGAGGCCATAAATTTGGTGTAATATGCGATTCTGACGTTATACAAGTAATAAATACCTGAGTGGTTCGAGGGCTCTCCAGGATTTTGACACTATAGCGACATGTGGAATCCCATAAACTTTGGACACTTACGAGCACTTAAAACGCCGGAGAACGTCTTTGAATTCGCCGACCGTATAAAAAGAAGACCCCCAATACTCAGGGGAGAGATCTGTTTTTGAGAGACGGAGAGAGCTGTTTTTGAGCGTGAGAGAGACGGAGCTCGCTGGTCCGAGAGGCCTTCTGTAGGCCAGAGTTGGCTGTGAACCCGAGCTGTCCTGACATCTCTAACATGTAAATTCTAACTCGCTGTATATATTTGCTTTTTGTAGTTGTAGTTGTAGTTGTTTAAGGTGGCGTAGTAAAGTAATTGGAGCGAAATGCTTGTCGTTATTACTACCTACGTCACAGCTGGTGTCAGAAGAAGTAGGATTATTGAGTTAGAGTTAGTTAGAGGTTTTTAGAAGAAGAATACGTCAGTATTTAGATATTGTTATAAGAAGAATACGTCAGTATTTAGATATTGTTATAAGAAGAATACGTCAGTATTTAGATATTGTTATAAGAAGAATACGGCAGTATTTAGAGTTTTAGAAGAAAGTGTACGAGAAATTCGTCTGGAGCGAGAAAATTAGTGTTGCTGAAGCTTGTGATTTTGAGAAAAACTTACTCCAGTAAGAAAAATTGTGGAAGCTTTTGATGTGAGAAATTCACGGAAACTTACGCTAGTAAGAAAAATTGTTGAAGATTGTGATTGTGAGGAATTTACGGTACGACATAACTTAGTGCTCCGGGGCCGAAAACAGATATTTTCGCCGTGCTGTGTTGCCAGAAGGAAGGAGAAAGCAAGAAAATTTTTTCTATTCCTGTGAGTTCGAAAGTGTATCATTCCCGTGCAGCGCTAAGAACGAGTGTTTCGATTTCGCCTGCAAGAGGTCGGAGGTCAACGGTACAGCTGATTCTCCCCGTGTGGTTCGTGTTTCCCCGAGTCGAGAGGAGCGAAAAAAAGGTGGTTGACCTATATTTGCGGGAGAGAAGAAATTATGTGATTCTGTCTTTGACAATGTGTTCCATGTAGTGAAGAGTGTGTTGTGTTAATTGTGGGCCTAAGGGCTGAAGATTATTTTTGTGTTGTGCCTATGGATTATCATAGATTCAAGCAGCTAAAAAAAAGGGGTGAGTCTATTTCCAAAAATTCTAGAAGTTATTGCTTAAAATTCTGTAGTTAAAATTCTTAAAATATTCAAAAATTTTGAAGACCTATCGGAAATATCTTTGTTGATTTATGAGATTAGAGAGAAATCCAAAAAGATATATATATATATATGTGATGAGATTCAATTGTTTTGTTTAAAGAGTGTATATGATATATTGTTCTCTTTGTAAAATTATTTTTTAATATTATTTTAAAGAAGTTCATTTTATATTGTTAAATACTTTTCTCTAAAGAAATATTTAAGGTCTTAAGATTTTTAATTTTGTGTAAATTTTAATAGTACTGTGATTCTATTGAGTTTTTAACTTACAAGATGTTATTATAATTATTATTATTAAGTCGGTAAATTAACGGGTAGCAATGGCGTTTTTGGGCAAAGGAAAAAAAGAGGATCTAGTTAAACTGGTTCAGGAACTGGAGATTCCTCGGGAAGGAAGTGAAACAATACTGGAACTGAAGGTTTTGGTTACAAGCCAAGAAAATTATGATCCCGAATTCGTGGCTGAGTTATACCAGAGTATTTTGAAGGCGAATCAGGAAGAGTTAGAAAGACGAGAAGCAGAGAAATCTCGTATACATAATTGGGAGAGGGAAAAAGTCCTACACAAAGAAAAATTGCAATGGGAGGCGGAGTTAAAAGCCAAAGAATTGGAATTAAATTTTGAATTAGAAAAATTAAGAATCGCACAAGGAACTTCTAGTTCCCAGTCCACCGCAGAAAGTATAAATTCGAGACCCACTGATTTAAATTTGAAAAAATTAATTCCCGAATTTAATCCGGATAAAACGGACATTAGTTTATATTTAGTACTTTTTGAGCGACAAGTTAAACGTGCAAAAATACCTAAGGAGAATTGGGTTTCGCACCTTGTAGGACTCCTACCGATTGATATAATTAGCGTTATAGCCAGAGAACCAGAAGAGTACGCAGAAAATTATGATCACATAAAACAGACCCTCTTACTCCGTTACAAATTAAACCCGGAGTCTTTTCGCCAGAAATTTGTATCCCATCAAAAGAATCCCCTGTCAACCTGGAAGGACTTTGCGTTCGAGTTGCGGAACTATTTACGAGAATGGCTAGATGGTTTAGAAGTAGATAATTTTGAATCTCTGAAAGATCTTTTGGTTGCAGATCAAATAAAGAAAAGAGCAAAGATGGAGGTACGCGAACACTTCATAGATAAATGGTCAGATATAAAAACGGAATCGGAAATGGTCGAGTTACTAGATGGGTATGACAGTGTAAGAGCAATGGGCCCAAAATTTAAAGATGCGAGGGATAGTAGGGTAGAGAGAACGCGTCCGTTCATACAAGAGAAGCCCCGGGAAAATAAGCCAAAGTTCTATCCCCCTAGTGCGTCAACAGCACATGGTCCAGTAAACCGAACTAGGGCGTTTGAAAGGAGAGTAAATTTAAAGTGCTTCGGTTGTGGCTCCGAAACGCACCTTCGCTCATCCTGCCCACGATTTCAGAAAAAAACAACGTCGGGTTCCGTAAACAATGTGCAAGAAAGTGAAACGCCTGATCTGTTAGAATCCTATACATTCCCAGGTAAGGTGAATGACCAAAAGATTGACATTCTTAGGGACAGCGGTGCATCCCTTGACATTGTTAGTAGAAGATTCATTTGTCCACAAGAATTTACAGGTGAGACAGTTTGGTTAAAACAACCGCTGAGTTTAGAGTTAATTTGCTTACCTTTAGCTCGTGTGGAGATAGCGGGAGATTTGGGGAAAATCATTACAAAGGCGGCTGTATGCGGAAATCATTTGGACCAAAATCGGTATTTATTAGGTAATAAAACGGCCGAGATGATACGAGAGAAATATGGGTATGATTTTTTTTCGGTAGAACAGCTAAATGCAGTCCAAACGCGCTCTCATACGAAGAGCTTACGAAAAGAGGCCGAAACGGTCAAACGAGATGCAGAGAAAACGGTTGAATTGAGGGTAGATAATCGCGAAGAGCAGGAAAATAGCATCCCGATAGAAACGGAAGAGCCAATAGTAATTCCAGCATTGGAGGCAGAAGCTCCAGAATTAGACCTCTTAAAAATAGATAAGAGAGGTTTTTTGGAAGCGCAGAAAAAGTGTGAAGAGGTAAAAGAATTAGTTAGCCGAGTAATCGAAACAAGTGCAGGAAAAGAAGATAAAACGTATTCGATTATTGATGGAATTTTAGTTCGGAATCGCGAAGATCGTTTTGGAAATGTTACAAAATTATTAGTAATTCCAAAAGCATTGAGACATCAGGTAAAAACGCTGTGTCATGAAGGCACGTCAGCGCATTTAGGTGGAACTAAATCAAAAGATAAATTGACTAGATATTTTTATTGGCCAAATTGCTATAAAGACATGGACGAGTTCGTGCGTAGTTGTGACCAATGTCAAAGAGCAGGGCGTCCGAACGAGAAGAAAAAGGCTCCATTGAAACTGGTTCCGGTAATTCAGGAGGTTTTTAGCAGAATTAATATTGACACGTGCGGACCCTTACCTTTAACCACCGAGGGACACCGTTACATATTGACTGCAATATGCATGACATCTAAGTACCCGGAAGCGATTCTGCTAGCAGATATTAGCTCAGTTAAAATAACCGATGCGTTATTAAATATTTTTAGCCGTACAGGATTTCCTCGCGAAGTGCAAAGTGATTTAGGAACTTCTTTCACTTCGGCCCTAACTACAGAGTTTTTTGATAAATTCGGTATTAAGGTACACCATAGCTCTGTACACCATCCGCAAAGTAATCCTGTAGAACGTTTTCATCGAACTGTAAAAAGACTTTTGAGGGCATTATGTCTTGAATCAGGTACGGATTGGAATAAACATTTACCAGCAATTTTATTAGCTCTCCGTACAGTAGTACATGAAAGTACAGGCTATACACCATCTGAATTAGTATATGGTAAGAACTTACGAACCCCTGAAACCTTGCTAATGGAACGTTGGTTAGATCCGCCCCCTGAAGGTGACTTAGTAACAGAGTATGTTTTTAATTTAATAAATAGGTTGAAAAGATGTCGAGAAATAGCGATAACGCGAGTAGAGGAAATGCAAGGGAAAAGAAAAGTCTGGTACGATAAGAATGCAGTGAAACGGGAGTTCAAGGAAGGAGATTTAGTCTTAGTTTTGGCGACGACTCGACCTACTAAGCTTTCATTGAATTGGATAGGTCCTGCAAAGGTTAGGAATAAAATATCGGAAACCAATTATGTAGTAGAAATTCCTGGTAAGAAAAATTGGACTCAAATTTACCATATTAACATGCTAAAACCCTATTACACTAGACCCGAACATGTAAATTTGTTGAGTTATGAAGGCGATCTTGAAGTGAAGGAAGATCATGATTTAGATATCCCGTATTTAGAAAACAATCCTACGAATTTTGATTTTCGAGAATTAGTTAGATTTAGTGAGCTAGAGAAAAATTTGACAGCTGGTCAAATTGACCAATTAAAAGAAGTATTGGATAGGTTTGCTTCGTGTTTTTCAAATGATCCTGGTACCACAAATTTAGTAGAACACGACATTACTTTAATCAGCGATAAACCGATAAGATCAAAACCCTATCGCACTTCACAGAGACAAACGGAAATATTAAAATCAGAGATCCAGAAAATGTTACGGTTAGAGATTATCGAAGTAGGTGAGTCAGATTACACCTCACCGTTAATTTTAGTAGAGGCCCCAGGTAAAGACCCTAGACCATGCGTAGATTACCGAAGGCTGAATGAAATCATTAGGACAGAGTATTTCCCCCTTCCAAACATCGAAGAGCGAGTGGAAAAAGTATCATCGGCAAAATACATTACAGTATTGGATTTGGCTAAGGGATATTGGCAGATTCCTTTAAGCGAAAAAGCGCAAAGATATGCTGCGTTCTGTACAACATTCGGAACTTTCAGATGTCTAAAAATGAGTTTCGGTTTAAAGAATGCACCATTTTTCTTTAGTAAACTTATGTCGGATGTATTAAAGGAAATGGAAGATTTTGCCGTCCCCTATTTAGATGATGTTGCTATATTTTCAGACACTTGGGAAGCCCATTTGAAACATATAAGTTTAGTTCTAGAGCGAATAAGAAGGGCGAATTTGAAAATCAAACCCGCTAAGTGTAAATTCGCGCAAAGCCATGTAAAGTACTTGGGTCATATCGTTGGGAATGGAGCGCGTACTCCAGCGGAAGCAAAAATTGAAAGTGTAAAAAGTTTCCCGACGCCGCGAACCAAGACTCAAATCCGTGCGTTTTTAGGATTATCTGGATATTACAGCAGGTATATAAACAATTATTCCGTACTCGCAGCTCCGCTGACAGATGCATTGAAGGGCAGGGCTAGAAAAGGTGAAGTTTTTTGGACTGATGCATGCGAAAAAGCGTTCCGCGCATTGAAAAAGAGTCTTACGGATAAGCCCGTGTTACATGCCCCAAATTTTAATCGTGAATTTATCGTGCAAACCGATGCTTCGAATTCAGGAATAGGAGTAGTTTTGAGCCAAGAGTCAGAAAACGGAGAAGAACACCCTATTCTATACCTGAGCAAAAAGTTTTCAGACGTTGAAAGACGTTACAGTACCACTGAGCGAGAATGCGCCAGTATAGTGTTTGCAATAAAAAAATTACATTATTATTTGGATGGTCGAAATTTTACAATCATAACCGACCACAATCCTTTACGTTGGTTACGTACAAATGCCAGTTCAAACCCCCGATTAATGCGCTGGGCACTTGCATTACAACCGTATGAATTTGAAGTAAAACATAAATCGGGCAGAAATCACAAGAATGCAGACAGTCTTAGCCGGGTATGGTCCGACCCGAAAGAATTGGGTCACACCACCGCAAACCCCTCTAGTGTTAGGGAAGAGAATTCGAACTCGATTTCCCCCCCCCCCCCTGTGGAAGGTATACTCACGAATGATGTAAGCCTTGAAGAGATAAGAAGGCAATAGTACCTCATGTTTCTTATGTTATTTTGTTTAATGAATCATGCAATTGTGTATTTTTTGTCATAGTAAGAAGAAACTTATGCGTTTATTTTGTTCTTGTAGTAGATAACTAAATACTTGTTATGTCGAGATATAACAACATGAATGTTTGTATTCAAGGGTTTAGAAAGCATAAAATGTATGAGAATTTTGATATTTTGCTGTATAAGAAGTTTTTATGTTGTATGCTTAATGTTTAGATAAAAGAGTATATTTAAAGAATGTTATATGTTATACTTACTTGTTAATACTCAGTTATAATTGTATTAGACATGAAATGGAGTTATTGTATTAAACATGAAATTAAGTGTTAGTTGAGGAATATGAGAAATTATGAAAATGTGTGTTTATTATCGTCTGTGAATTGGATTTCTCTCTAGCACTTTTCAGAAGGTCATAACGTTAAAATTGTTAACATTTTAAGACAAAATTATGGCTTTGTACTTATATGCAATAACTCTGAATTTAAATGGAGTGTCTCTAGGATGGAATTTTTCCGAGGAAAAATTCTTATAAAGAGGGGAGGAGTTGTGACGTTGATCTCCATTACTCCACGAACTTGTAATTATATAAGTCTGTGTTGCTCGTTCCTACCCCTCAGCATGAACTTGTCATCTATCGGCGAAATGTTAAACTGAGCGGTCTCATAAACTCTCGGATAAGAGGCCATAAATTTGGTGTAATATGCGATTCTGACGTTATACAAGTAATAAATACCTGAGTGGTTCGAGGGCTCTCCAGGATTTTGACACTATAGCGACATGTGGAATCCCATAAACTTTGGACACTTACGAGCACTTAAAACGCCGGAGAACGTCTTTGAATTCGCCGACCGTATAAAAAGAAGACCCCCAATACTCAGGGGAGAGATCTGTTTTTGAGAGACGGAGAGAGCTGTTTTTGAGCGTGAGAGAGACGGAGCTCGCTGGTCCGAGAGGCCTTCTGTAGGCCAGAGTTGGCTGTGAACCCGAGCTGTCCTGACATCTCTAACATGTAAATTCTAACTCGCTGTATATATTTGCTTTTTGTAGTTGTAGTTGTAGTTGTTTAAGGTGGCGTAGTAAAGTAATTGGAGCGAAATGCTTGTCGTTATTACTACCTACGTCACAATACATGTATAAATATGCTATGTATAAATATATTAAGCAAAAATAAAATATACAAACTATAGAAAATGAGATAAAAAAATCATACAAATTACTCACGTGCAAAAATGCAAGAATAAGCAAAAATTAAAAACACTATCATCATAATAGTATGCTTTACGAAAAATCGGTATGAACAAAAGAACAATTTTTAGCAAATAAATGTTCAATTAAACACAATTAAAATGTTAAATTCAGTTACTTAGCTTGAAATTTACATCCAAATATAATCATTCAAACATTATGAAATAAAAAAAATAAAAAAAAGCTGGCCGATATGTTACGTCACGCCATTTAAATAAGAAATCGAATAGAATATAAACCGTTATAAAACTACTATTAAAAGTAAATATTATACAGAAATTAAAACACTATCATCGAATAGAATGCTTTACGAAAAATCACATGAAAACCACATGTGAGCACATGAAAGCCACGTCTGTTGGCAATTTAGAAATATTCATTTCTACCGTACAGTTTTGAACATATCACTACGCATGCGTCGAGTTTGCAACTTTCCGAAAATACTTAATTTGACATTATTATAATACCTGGTTAAAATATATATATTATATGGTAAAAATATAAATATATATATATATTAAAATAATAATATAATGAAAAACTGTTTTACTGTGAAGAAGATTCTCTGATTCAGTTTTTCTTAAATTAACGACGATGAATGAATCACGGTGAATGAATGACTCACTCGTGTTTTCATTTTCAAGTTCTGAGTATATAAAATGAATACAGTGGAATCTCGATCGATAGTTTTCAGATCCATCGTTTTTTCCGCATGTGTCGTTCATTTTATCCAGTCCCAACGATCATATTGCTTTGTTATGTTTCCGCATCTATCGTTTTCCCGCATTTATCGTTCATTTCAATCGGTCCCTTGAGAAACGATAGATCGAGATTCCACTATACTTGTATTACAGCCGTCTAAAAATCGAAATAAAGTTGATTTGTGTCGATATTACGTTGTTTTAATTAAAATTATTTGGGTTTAGATAGCAAATAATCTTTTTGAACTTTAATTTTAACTTGTTAAGCCTAACTCATAAAACAAAATGGATGCCATAGCCCCATATATTTAGGAAATAGGCATTCATGGGAATAGGGAATGACTGTAGGGGACTTACCCAGTCCAGAAATAAGTCTTAACTACATACAAATTCAAAGGAGGACCTCTTGAAAACCCCAGACCAACCTCTACAACAACGGTTAAGTTGATATATAATTAATAATTAGTACTTAATTAAATTGGTGCATAATTAATAAGTAATTATATTCATTATTAATTATAAAGACGAAATAAATCGTTTTTAGTAAGTAAATAGGGATAATATAGGTCTCTGCTGAATTTAGGGTGAAGGGCTCTTGACTTAGCGGTTTCGCGTAATATGACAAATTTCAACGCGCTCTAGTGGCTACACGGTTTGGCCAAAATAAGTGATTAAGGTGTGCAATTTGTAGAGAATTTAAGGTAGTTTTGGCAGAATCCAAGATTTTTGTAATTGCAACCATAGTTTTTGAGTTACAAAAGAGAAACTAACGAGATAACTGGGTTTTCCACAAAGTAAAAAATTCTGGCCTTTTTCCAGCGCGATCTACAGCCGTCTAAATATCGAAATAAAGTTGATTTGTGTCGATATTACGTTGTTTTAATTAAAATTATTTGGGTTTAGATAGCAAATATTCTTTTTGCACTTTAATTTTAACTTGTTAAGCCTAACTCATAAAACAAAATAGATGCCAAACCGTTCAACCAAAAAATAAAATTGAGGGGTGCTTTTTGTAGGAAATTTAATGTACTTTATTTTGTATATTGGAGTCTACCTCGAAAAGTGCATAGTTTTATGAGTTTTTGGCAAAAAACTGAAAAAAGGTCGAAAATTTTGAGGTTTTTTGTGATTTTCGTTGGGAAGCCATATCCGTGGGAAGGGGCAAAGTTTAAATTCGGATTCAGCACCCCAAAAAACCTCTAGAACGATTGAAAAAAAAACTTCTACATTTTTTTCCTGCAACAGGCACCTCCGGTGACGATTTAACTGGAGTAATACAAATGAGCAGTTTTTTACTGAAAAGTTCCGATATTTTCGTTACAAGGGGAAATATATCCTTATAATTTCAGCTGAAGAAGCTAATTAAGAAATAATTAGTTAATTTTAGATCACTCAACTTTCTCTTACTTACCCAACACAACTATAAACTGTCACTGCAAATGGAATTTAGACGAATATATTCGATTAAATTCAGTACCGAAATTGAATTTTATTATGCTCTTAATGTACTGTGAACTATCTTCTATGATATGTGTGGGCTGAATAAAAAGGGTGTGAAAAAGTTTGTGGTGTTTTCATTAAAGTGAAAGAGTGCATTTAACTTTTTTTTTTTTTAAAGGGAATATGGTTCTTTAATACTGTAAAATAATAGCAGGTTAATATATATGAAGTTCGCCCTTTGAAAAACACCTTGTTTCAGCTTGAATAAAATAATATTCTATGAAAATAATATTGTTTCGGTTAATATGTCCAGATACAGAAATTTAAGGGTATATATAATTACTAGCTGAATACCCGTGCTTCGCTACGGAGTACATTCGAATTCAATACAACGGTCAATGTATGCAATTAATGCCGAAAGAAACAGAAAAAATATATTTATAATAAATACAACTGTCAATGTATGGAATTAATGCCAAAACAATTATAAAAAATTCGTAACAGATATTTTTATAGACAAAATAATGCAGAAGAAAATATTGAAATTAAATCTAATAGAACATACTAAAGAATATAGTATAAATAATGTAGTACAGTTTGAGGAACATTTCCTTTACTATATTTTAATGTTTTTTTTCTTTATAACGTCCAATCGTCTGCCGCATTAGAGAGGAAAAAATATATTTCTATTTTTATCAATTTATTTCGTTGTTATGCACGTGACGCAAAATTAGTTTAAAGCATGAAGCTGTATATATCGACTTTATTCTTGCTAGTGAACGATGAACCGATAGATAAGAGCAGTTCAGTAAAGTAAACGGTCCCCAAAGATCCAGATCTCTCTACAGACTTGTTTTGCCCATCACAAATAACTTAATGCCACATAGGTAGGATGATGAAATAAGCTGACAAACGATGTAGTTCGTTAGTCTTCTAAAATATTTACTTAACGTTGCCATGTAATAAAACAGGGATGTCCAAACCGTAGCTAGCGAGCCACACGTGGCTCGCGGCAACTTTTGATGTGGCTCGCTCATTTCATCAACTCGGGCATGAAATGTATAAAAAGTTATTTGCTCTATCTATAAAATACAATACCGCTGTTAATGACCATAGTTGTTCAAACATTTCTTTTGTTTAATAGTTATATGTATAGAAAGAAAATACATTAATTGTAGGTATTAATTTGGTTGATTATTTGTATAGTAGTTTTCGGTTTTATTAAATTGTTACGCCATTGACCAGGAATATTTTCGCTTCATAACGGCATCACACGAAGCGCTCTTCGTAATGTGCCGATGCCATTTTGTTAATGCGTGACGTTGGTCATAAGCTACGGAGTGGTCAGTGAGATAGGTTCGTTGAGATTGGAATACGTTTATATACAGAACTTTTATTGATCAGATGTTATGCATGAACTAACAAATGGTTTCATCCAGGTATAAAAATATTGTTCTATTTATGTTAGTCATTATTATATATTAGCAATTACTTTTTAGTTACCCTAATCATGTCGGCACAGGAATTAGAGAAAAAGAAAAAACGTGTATACAACTATAATTTTCATGAAGAATGGAAGAGAAATATTTTTTTATACATTTTAAGAACAAATGTATTTGTCTGATTTGTGGTTCAGCAGTTACTGTTGGGGGAAAATGCAATATAGAACGACATTTCACAACAGTTCATAAAAAATATGATACTGAATATCCTCCTAACAGCAATTTAAGAAAATGTAAATTGAAAGAAATGAAAACCGCATTAATTGCCCAACAATCTTTGTTTACCAGGCCCGTGAATAAATCAAAAGCTGCTACTATTGCATCGTTTAAGATTGCACATATACTTGCAACGAACAAAAAACCTTTTGAGGATGGTAGCATAATTAAAGAATTAATGCTTGCTGCATCAGATAAATTTTTTCAAGAATTTAAATATAAGAATGAAATTGTGTTAGCTATCCAGGAAGTTCAATTATCCAGAAATTCGGCAACTCGTGTAATAGAAGCAATGTCTGTGAATATCAGAGAACAATTAAAAGATGATTTACAAAAATGTGTTTTTCTAAGTTTACAGTGCGATGAATCAACAGATATCTGTAATGTAGCACAAATATTTTTATAAAGAGGGTTTTCAACGATTGCTGAGCAAAGGAAGATATACTGTCAGTTTTGCCATTAAAAGGGAATGCACGTGGGTACGACATATACCAAGTTATTAAAACTCATATTACAGAAATTAATCTTCCGCTTCAAAAACTTGTATCCATAACAACAGATGGAGCACCTGCTATGATTGGTTCTGCAGCTTGGCTTCATCACGTTTTGTAAAAACGATGCTGAATTTCCAAATTTTTTTCACTACCACTGTATCATACATCAACAGATATTTTGTGCAAAAGTCCTGCATTATGAACACCTAATGAGAGCTGTTCTGAAAATTGTCAATTCTATTCGTGCCAGACCACTTCAGTGCAGATTATTCAAAAAACTGACCGATGAACTTGACGCTGAGTATGGAACTTTAACCCTAGCGTCAATGACCAAACGCTTTCCGTACTTTCAATGACCAGGTACCGCGTATTGTAATTTTTATTTCTTCCCAATTTGAACTTCCGTACAAAGGTAGTAGTGAAAAGTTCACTTACCTGGTATCTGTTGATACACAGAGTTCTTGAATAAATGTTCCTTGTAGCGTCTATTGCCGGTGAGACTAACTGAGTAGTCAAATTAAATCCATCGATTAACTTTAAATTACTTTAATAAACATAAACACAATTACTACGACGGACAACATTAATACAACTAGTTACTACAGAGGAGAATAAGGAAGTGCAAGAGAACAAAACAGACACAGCCACACAGAGCCTATTCCCAGTGCCATCTGGTGGTTGCTAGGAAATTGTTAGATTACATATAGAACAGAAATTTAGGATTCCCAACATCCCCCCTCAATCTAGAAATTTTAAGAACAAATTAAATTGAGCTTTTCCCTTATTTTCATAAATTGGGGTCTTGGAAGAGGTTTTGTCATGATATCGGCTATCATGTCTTTGCTGCTGCAAAAATCTACCTGCAAGACATTCTGTTCTTGTAAATGTCTAATATAGTGGTATTTCACGTCTATATGTTTGGTTGTTGAATTGTTCTTTGCAGATTGTGTCAGCACAATACAGGATTTGTTTTCTTCAAACAGTTTGATTGGTAAGCATTGTTCAAGTTCTAGGTCTTTGAGTAGATTCAGTATCCACTGAAGTTCTTGTGCGGCGTTTGCTGCAGCAATGTATTCCGATTCTGCTGTTGATAGTGCAATGCAGTTCTGTCGTTTGGAGAACCATGATATTATGTTATTACCAAGGAGAAAGATGTTTCCATTTGTAGATTTTCTTGTTGTTTTGTCACTAGCCCAATCAGCATCGGAGTAGCAGGTGAGGACGGGGGGCCTTTTCGTTGTCGAATACCAAATTTAGGTTCTTGGTGTTGAGATGCATAATGATTTTCTGAACTGCTTTCAAATCTCTCTCGGCCGGTTCTTCAATCTTTCGGCTCAGTATGTTCACGGCAAGCGCGATGTCAGGTCTTGATACTGTGGCGAAATAAAGGAGAGCTGCAATAGTTTGTCTATATTCTGCATTATCAGTCAGAATGTTCGTATCATCTTCAGTTTTCAAGTAAGATGTTTCCATTGGAATATATGTGGGTTTACCATCCTTCATGTTACATTTCTCCAGTAATTCTTCAATTTTTATCTTTCGGTTAATTTCAAATGGGCCGTTAAGATTTCTTTGGATGTTGATTCCAAGATATTTTTTTCGTAAAGAGACATGGGTCTCATGTGCTCTGCTTGAAGTTACTTTTCTGTAAGACTTCTGTGATTTTAGAATTCCAGGCCCAAGCTGCCTGTTTAAGGCCATATATTGCCTTTCTCAACTTACAAACTTTATTCTCATGGCCAGGCTCTATTTATCCTTCTGGCTGTCGCATGTAAATTTCTTCATTAAGGTCTCCGTGTAAGAAAGCTGTCTTGATGCCTACGTGTTTCACGTGCATGTTTTGGTAGACCGTGGCTGCAAAGAAGGTTCTTATAGTAGTATGCTTCATAACTGTTGCAAAGGTCTCATCGTAATCAGTTCCGAATTTCTGGTCAAAAAAATGCATTTTCCGTAAACTTTTCTGAAAACCTTTTCATAATGCACACACACACACACATATATATATATATAGATAGATAGATAGATATGTACACACAGTTCTTTTTTCTAATAAAATGAGTGCGTATACTTTGTTTTTTCAAATAAAGGTGCGTATTTTTAGTACCTTGTTTTCACACGTCACGTCACACGGGAACAAAAAACTCGCAATTAAAAAAATACCTTTTGTTATATATTAACAACTGATTAGCAGGTATCTTAAAATTTTGGTAAAGTTAAGCCAAACTACTGAAGCTAAAGAAGTTTCTCAAGTTCTGGAATTGGTTTAGGAGTGGTGAAAGCATCTCAGTAGATTTCTCTATATTTTCATGAGTACCTTGCAGCATTTTCCTGACTGTATTAATAGGTTCATTTTATTTTATTTTGTACAATTATCAAATTTAATGTTGAAAATTATTGAAAATAATTTATCAAATTTTTAGCTTAACGTTGCTCGTCATAATTTTTCCATTCAATGTTAAATATGTGAATATCTTTATTACATAAAAATAAAGAGAACGTAGTGTATCAAGAATCTGAACATGGGAAGACCATTGTGTTGGACAAACTCTTTTAAATAGTTTTGTTAAGTTGGTTTGATTCGGTTCCATTAATATTGCCCAACGTCTAACAGAACTGAAAAAAAATGTAAATTTTTTCTAGCTGTTCATAAAATTGCCTGACCTCCTGTACATTGGTGACACTGTCGTTGATCACTAAATTCAAATTTTGAGAACAGCTGTGCACAAGTCTGGCAACTTACAGTTCCAGAGATACATTGATGAGTCAGTGAGTGGTATTTGGCTTTTCTATGTATAAATTTAGCCAACAGGGTTAACAATTTAGTTGAGCAACATTTGCTCTAAATTTGTTGTTTGGTTTCTCTTCTAACTTACGTGCATTTTTAATTTTAATTAGCGTACTGTCTAGCTGCAGAGATATTACTTGCAACATCTCATCAAAAACACCCCTCCTAAATATAAACTAACAAAATTTTAGCCGAAGATACAGTGATCAGTCAGGCAGTATTTTACTGCCTGACTGATTTGGGGACTATTTTAGGAATTAAGTCTATTTGACCCCCCCCCCCCTAATGATTTAATTTTTTAAATATTTCTTAGGGAGCATATAGGGCCTAAAAGCAACACCATACAAAATTTTGACTTTCACGAAAACATATATCAGAGGTAGGTTTCTGTTGTTGTTGTTTTTTAGGGGGGGGGGGGATTAAACTAGTTTCAAACCCTTAAATTTTGTATTAAGAAAGATATTTCTTTGTGCATAGCTAGAGCCTAAGAGAAATCACCATAAAACTTTCCAGCTTCCTAGATCTCAGGGTTCTATAGATACAGTGTATGTTTTTATTTTTTTTTTTTTTTTGGGGGGGGGGATTAGGCCCCTATTAGCAGCCTTAAAAGTATAATTTATTAAAAATTAAACGAGCACCTAGGACATAAGAGCAACCACCATGCAAATTTCAAACATCCTAAGATTTATGGTTCTAAGGATTTGAGTTTCTTTTAACACTCATTTTGAATATTTTTTGTGTATTTCTGTTTTGTTATTAGCAAGCAATTTTAACTATATCTAATATTTTTTACAATCAAAATTTCGTTCTTCTGCCGATTTTTTTAAAAAATTATCTCATGCGGTTTCCACAAAGATATTTATATCTTTATAACATGCTGCTTCTGAAAAAGTTTGCCGCCAACTTTCAGCTATAATACGTAATAAGAATATACGTAATAAGAATATACGTACGCTATAATACGTGCCTATTATTCTTTATGTTGCAACATCAATTGACACAATAATTTAATAACAAATCACTTACTTTTAAAATTATACTTCGGTGAATCCAACAACACGCTGTAGATATGTAATTTAGTAAAGTAATAGTCATAAATTGTATGAAGTCACTAAAACAAAACAATAAATTAAAATCCACAGTTTCAATAATTTTTTAAAAATTCTATAACACAAGAATCATCTTGAAATTCTTAGACTGCACAAAGTAAAAAAAGGGAATATGAAGCGCTAAATACTAACCTTGCTTTAAAAAATCCCGAATATTTGCCTCTGTTCTACTCCGATGTTAAGACTGCTATGTACTGAGCAAAAAAAATTCTCTGTTCGGACTCCTGAATGTTTTTGACTCGTAGTGGGAGGAGTCAGTAAGTTGATCGTTAAAGAGCTCTACCCCCCGCCCGTTCAGAATGAAATTTGAAGGATTATAATGACTTTCGGCATAGGGGGTGAAGAGGCTCCGGCCATCTGCATTTCCTGATAAGACATCCAACACGTAACGTTTCAGAAAATCTAGTAGTGTCCAACACCGGGCAAAAATTCAAAGCTCGGCAGATCAGAAGTTTTTACCAGACTCTAGTCGCAGCCTCTGATCGGTCGGCCTCGAAGTATAAAAGTAAAATTTAGACAGACTTTAAAAAATTTTTTGATAAATTAAATATATATATATATATATATATATATATATATATATATATATATATATATATATATATATATATATATATATATATATATATACTGTAGAGTCCCGATAATCCGAAATGATTAGGTCCAGACCCTTTTCGGATTAACGAATTTTCCGGATTAAGCGAAATCATTCTTAAAATATACTTAAATTACATATTAACATGTGATTACATAAATATTACATATTTCGTGGTATTACACAGTTTATTTTATAAGGTATGTCTAAACATTACGAAACCTCTGGACGCAATGGGTGATAAGAGAGCGGAACGCTGCCAAGTACAGTACAGTAGAGTGTAAGTTGATCGTACAGTACATTCTAAGATTTTAGACGATCAGTAGATTGTAGAAATGATTTGAAAGAACCTGTCAACGTCTCAGACGAGAGTGAAGGTGGAGCAGACGGTGACACTGAGCAGAGGGGCGACCCAGACGCAGCAACTGCATTTGATTTCGAGCTACATTATTTGGCGTAATTTGGCTTCAAGGGAGGGGTATTCTTCTCTTTGACAAACATTTAACAGATTTTTTCAAACCAATGTAGTTCAGTTATAATTCGTTCAGTACATTGTCTAACTTTGAATTTTCTTGTAATTTTCAGAAATCTACTTTATATTACTAAGTATCACTATGGTTTTATTGCAACCTCAGTTCTCTTTTACTTTTGTTTTTGGATTAAGCGGACTTTCGGATTACCGAAGTTCGGATTATCGGGACTACTCTGTATATATATGTGTATATATATGAACTTTGATTTATATTTATATATTTCAACTTAAAAGGTTTTTTTTTTTTTTTGTTCTAACGGGAATACTTCTCAAGAGTCATTTAAATGAGTATTTAGGATGAACACTAAATGAACAGTACACTATAAAATGCTGATTAAAAAAATTAAATTTAAAAATAAAACTTATCTGTTTCTATTTCTCAGTTTTAGGTTACAGAAAGAGTTTTAAAATATTTTTTATGTAAGATATTTGGATCAGATGGGAATGGGAGATTGTTTCTAGAATCGGTTGCATTCTGAAATAATATTACTCGATCCGGAGAAGGCTTTCTCCCATTCCTATCTGATCGAAATATCTTACCTAAAAAATATTTTAAAACCTTTCTGAGTTCAAAAACCCTAAAGAGAAGTCATTATCCTTACTTTTGTCTAAACTCGTGGATTATCTCCCCGGTTTCCTATCAGAAACTCTTTCTCCTACTTTTTTCTACTTAAGCTAATTTATTTTTTATTTTATAAATGCCGCTCATTTGGTCACGAGTCCTTCAGACTATGGGTTCTCCAATATTTGAAAACAACGGACTTAAAATTTAAAAAATTAGGGCATAAGTCAGAATGTAATGCCGTCATAGGTAGGCGCAAAACGCTGTAGGGCGAAAAAGCCAAATAAAGGCAGACTAATCTAAAAAAGATGTGACCGGAGATAGTTGTGGCCGTTAAAAAGTCTAAAACATGCGACCGCAGCATGACGCGATGAGTTAAGAAATTAGAAATAGAATAGAATTAGCTCACTATCTGATTTTCAATAAAACCATCGTCCGAGGGCGTAACCCAAATAAAGTTGCAGCCCAGTCTAAAATGATACCACCTGATCACTCCCATAAAACGCTCTGAATAGTCATAGAGATAAAAGCAGTAAGATAGTAGTATAAGTAATAGGGAATTTTAAAGTGATATAATTATGAATAAATCCTTTTGAACGCAGAAGGATATTTATAAAAATATGCTATGGCACATACAGCAAATTTTTAAGCTAGCTAGAGCTCAAAATACTATCATTTGGTCAATAACTTATTATTTATTTTCGTTGCCATTTAAACGTAAGTGAAATGTATAGTTAATAAAAATTACCTGCTATGACTTATTTCTACCAAAATCTTTCAATAAATTATTACATTGGCTCTGACAATATACTATATATCGAAATAACATCCCAAACACATACAAATACAATATATTATTTAATTATACAACAAAATCTATCTAATAAATGTAAATCAACGATCTCAAACTTTCAACGTAATTTCCAAACGATTTATCATATGTTTGTTCCATAATGTCTAAATTTCTCGCCTATCTTTAATAATTTCTTTCATGTGCACAGAAAAATTTAAATTGCATGAGGTGTGGTCCGCCGACGGGTCGGTCGGCCCCTCCCTTAACGCACTTAGTTTTTTTCATTAATCTTTCATTATTTCTTACATAAGCCCAGCGCGCACACACAAACACAAACAAATGAATGGGTAGAAAGGGGAAAGAATCCATCTCTATAACTTAAATTAAATATGAAATTGCTCATTGCGTCTCTATATCAACCACTGGTGAATTCTTCATCTGACTCTGAACTTGATCACAAAAGAAACAACTCTGAAACAATTTTTCTAGAGTGTAACAAATTACGAAATTTTAAAAATATATGGCTATACCGAAGAACGTTATCTATAGGTGTCTGCATTAGTAATAAAAATATATATGTGGCATTTGTAGTACGAAACAGGTATATATTTTTTATAATCAATATTTTAGTATTATAGTCAGTACTTTGCATGTATATATTTGAAATGATTGACAATAAAATATCATAAAGAAAAATTAGAATTTAATGTACGGATACTTGCGAAACGTCCTTTCCCAGTGTGATAAGTGCCTTAGAGTTAAGTTTGGAGGGTCTGCAATATCTGGATCGCCCATGAGAAAGCAAGCAAATAACCCTCAGGGTAAACGGAACTACCGCTGCAGCAGCAGATAGCAGAAACACCGTACTCGAGGAGCGAAGTAAAAACACGTCTGTCCAGTACGGAAGAAAGCTAGGAACTGAACTCTTATCTAAATCAGTGGTGCACAAACTATTTTGGACTGCACCCCATTTTCTTTGAGGATTGAAAAAATGACTTGCTTACCTTGTTTTTCACAAATCGCACGTGACTTAAACTTCATATTTAATTATCAATGCCTATTTGTATGTTATTTAGGTACAAATAAGGGAAATTAAAATTTAAAAAAGGAGCATTTAATGAGAAGGGACAGCTTGTACCTCATTTCATATATGTTCAATATTTTATGAAATATTTGAGAGTGTTATTCTCATATCATCTTCCGGGTTCAACCTTTTTTGGTTTTTATACCTACTTATTTTGAAAACCCAGTCTCACACATACAGTTAGAAGCGAACAGAAATAATGTAAGAGGAGAGTTTCTCTATATAAAACAGTTTGACATGTTATTTAGCAATATCATATCATATATTTTTTAACATATAAAAACATGAATAAAAGTATGTAATTATAGAAAATTTAAAGCGTATATTTTAATTAAATACACCTAATTCTGTTTTTAAACGATAGATACGTTCCTGAAGAATATGTGTAAAAAAATTCATAAAAAAAAAGGCATTGTATGTGTGGAGAAAAGAAGATTGATTCCAGGTCAAAAAAATCAAAACAAATTTTTAAAATATATGAACATATTAGTTTTAAGCTTATTATTTAATTTCAACTCAACAATACACCAGTTGCTTCGTGTCACGGAATTCATCCATGATGGTTTCCAGAATCGGATGCATTCTGGAATAATATTTCTCGATCTGGAGAAGGCATTTGACCGAGTCTGGCACAGTGCTCTCATTTACAAACTTATTAAGCTTAAAATGCCAGCCTCAATTATCCATTTAATACACTCCTACCTTCTCGGCAGATCCTTTAAAGTCCGTCATGCACTATCATATTCTCGTCTGCACGAAATCAATGCAGGAGTCCCTCAGGGCTCTAAGTTAGCCCCTATCCTTTTTAATAATTTTATTAATAACATTCCTCACTCACCATTCACTACACTAGCCATGTTTGTGGATGACACGGCTATACTAGCTACATCATAATGTTAAATACGTGCACAAGTTCCTACAGAGACATATTTGAATTCTTGAACGTTGGTTCGAACCGTGGAGGCTCAAGTTAAGTCCTTCAAAAATTAAAGTTATTTTTTTCAGTTACAATAGAATTCCACCTCCTCCGGTAACAGTATGCGATCACCTGGTTCACTTTGACAGAGAGGGCAGATACCTAGGTATTTACCTCAATATTCGACTGACGTGGAAGAAAAATATAGAACATAATATTAGAAAAATTTTTAAAGCCCGTAAGTGTATCGCCCACCTCTTGTACCAGAATCAAAAGGGTTTAGATAACAAACTACTCTTGTATAAAACCGTACTGTGTCCGCATCCCATCCTGTTGTACGCCGTTCCTGTTTGGGGTTCAGCGGCTGACACCCATATCCAGCGATTGCAGACAATTCAAAATAAAACACTCCGCGGTATTAGGAAGGAGCTCTGGTACCTTAATAACGTACATGGATCTGAGAATCGAACATGGATCTGAGAATCGAACCCATTCGGCAGCACATTAAAGATCTCCCATCTAAGTTCTACAATAGATTATATTCAATTTACAACGAAGAAATAGCTAACCTCTCAGACTACGACACAAGGGAATGTTATAGGCGTCCTAAGGTCACTTTGATTATTCACCCTGGTCTCCTTCCCCTTTCTTAACTTTCCTTCCAACTCTTCTAAATTCTAAAATACAATGCGCTTCTGGTTCTGACCTGTCATTTTTTGATGGATCGACCTCAAGACTACCTTCTGATTTTTGCTTAATTGTCTGCCACCTTTTTATTTTCATTTATTTATTTTTTATTATTTTTATTTATTTAACTTTTGCCATATTAAATTGTTGTCAATTTTATATTTTATTTACTTATTTATTTATTACTATTATTAGTATTAGTTTTATTTATTTTTTTATCTATTTTTTAAAAAAATTTTAAGTGTTATTATTATTTTTAACTTTCAAGTCAACACTTTTCTTTAATCCTGAGATCGAAAATACAGCCACAAAAAATTATCCATACCGAGGATATGGAGCCCTGCTCTCTGGTGCCTCGTTAATGTACCTTGTCTATGTCTATGTCTATATTTACTTATTTATTTTTTGCTAGTATTAGTATTATTTTTATTTTTATTTTTTTAAATTATTATTATTAATTTAATTATTATTTATTATTATTAATTTTCTAACTTTCAAGTCAACACTTTTATTTTAATCCTGAGAACGGAAATATAGCCACAAAAAATTATCCATACCGAGGATATGGAGTCCTGCTCTCTGGTGCGTCGTTAATGTACCATGTCTATGTCTATGTCTAGTTGTCAATTTATGTATTTTTACTTATTTATTTTTTACTAGTATTAGTATTATTTATTTTTATTTATTTTTTTATTATTATTATTATTTTAATTATTATTATTTTTTTATTATTATTATTCTAACTTTCAAGTCAACACTTTTCTTTTAATCCTGAGAACGGAAATATAGCCACAAAAAATTATCCATATCGAGGATATGGCGCCCTCTGTCTGGTGTCTCGTTAATGTACCATGTCTATGTCTATACGTATTTGAATTTTGATTTTATTCAATTGCTTTGTTTATCTTGTATAAAAATGTTTTATACTAGATATCAAAGTTACATTTTCTTTGAATAAATCTATCGTTTAATACTTTTTAAGTTATGTCAACATTAGATTGTCTTGTACATTAAAGAAATGTATAGATGTTTGGAGAAGTGTAGTTGTCGTTGTAAAGATTTAACAGTCATAATTAACAAAAAGCTTTAATCCTAACAAAATCGTAATGCCGTTGATATTACACTTCAACACATAAAAACTCGGATACAGGCCACGTAGCGTCACAGTGATTTACAGAATGTTCGCTCGGAACTAACACGTGCGTCAAGTACGAGAGTTGTACAATGAGTCCATTCGTTCAGTGTCTTACTAGACTGTAGTTCGAAGTTCGAGTTATGGCTTTAATTACCTCAACTGCGTGTGCGAGCATGGGCTGCTGTGATTGGCTGAACAGCCGATGCCACAGATGTATGTATCAATAAATTTTAAATTATTAATACATGTATGTATGACAGTTTAATTTCCCCATGGATATATCTGACAGCTAAATATGCATTTCTTTTACTTTTCCTCCTTGTAATTGTAGAATATAATAATATTAGTGCTTCATTCTCTAATTCCTATTCCAAATCCATGAGAAGTTCAACCTCGGATGTCATCTTTCTATGCTGGCGTGGATGCGTCTGCTTGGTTCATTTTGCGGTGCCCCGAAGCATATTAACTACCTATACTCGAGTTCAAGCAATAGGGAAATTTCAAGCCCGCTGATTCGTTGGTTTCTTCCAGTCATCTATGTCATCACTTAGCGCAACTTTCAAAGACTTGATATGGTGGCACCATCTTTTCCTCTGAAATTGAATCGTTCCATTACAATATGCTATTTTGATTAAAACTTTTTAGAGCGTATATGAATCAATCGTGAAATAACTCGAATATGATATTCTAAGTCGAGTTCCAAAAGTATATTTTTATTATGAAAAATACACTTAATTATTTAAAAGAAAACTTCTAACTTTGAACTTTTTATAACAAGTTAAAGGAAACTTTGATGAAAAAAAACTTTAAAAAAATTTTAAATATAATGGTAGCTTTGAAATTTTTATGAAATATGTAACATTTTTGGGGGGAGGATTTATTTTACTAGAACTTGCATTGAAAGATATAAATTGGTATGGGCATTGGTATAGTATTTATATATATAAAAAAAAAATCTTCGGACAATTTGAGAGTAAGATACAGGGTGAATCTTATTAAACTTTAATTGGAATGAATAAATTTCTCAAACGGCTTAAAAATATTAGATCTTCTGCCAGCTGGGAAAGCTTTTTGCATACTGCTGGTAGTAGCATATCTATTAGAAGAAGAAATGGTGCTGCTATTATATATATATATATATATATATATATATATATATATATATATATATATATATATATATATATATATATATATATATATATATATATATATATATATATATATTTCACTTATCTTTTTATGTCTTTGGTTCCTGGCTGTAGTGGTTTAGTGCTTATACAGGTTTTTCATTTACAACTTTGTCTAATATATATATATATATATATATATATATATATATATATATATATATATATATATATACATATAAAAGTTTAATAAAATTCACCCAGTATCTTACTCTCAAATTGTCCAAGGTTTTTTTTATATATAAAATCGTACACACAAAAGTAGCAATTTTTTATTCTATTCTACTTACATCGCCACACATGGAAAAAAATATTGTGTCTTCTGAAAAAAAATCCAATACAATTAAAAAGCGAAGCAGTGTGACTTTAATACATTCCGTTTCTGCCACTTAGTTTAATATATTACAAAGAGACAATTTTTTGTAGAATTTTTCATAAATTTAAGTTTGTATAATTCTTTGGTTTTAAAGCGTCAGAAACATTGAACATATGATGCAATATATTTTTCCAGTGGTCTCTTTTTCAAACCATCATCTATGTATGTGAGAGAGTGTCGCACTGAGGGGGAAAAACAGATCGGTAAATACATATAATGGATTAAAAAAAAATGCAAAGATTTCTTTAAGTAATCCATTAATAAAATTGAATATATCTTGAAAAGGCAAATTTAAGTTTATATAAAAAAAATAGATTAGTCAGTGGTAAAAATATTGTATTCTTGCAAAATAATACACAAATATACCCATACCAATTTATATCTTTCAATGCAAGTTCTAGTAAAATAAATCCTCCCCCCCAAAAATGTTACATATTTCATAAAAATTTCAAAGCTACCATTATATTTAAAATTTTTTTAAAGTTTTTTTTCATCAAAGCTTTCTTTAACTTGTTATAAA
>OU015499.1:55153797-55161631 GCA_907164885.2 Dolomedes plantarius
TTATGAAAAAAATTTAAGTCGATACGACAATTAGAACCGATTTTATGGCCAAATGTATAAAGCTAATAGTAAAGTAATTTATAGAAAATTTAAACTTTAAATTGCTTTTTCTAAAAACTGTTATTTTGAAAGTTGTGCGCACTATTTCTTCAAAACTAATCATCACAAATTGCTAAAAATTGTTGTATATATGTATATCTTGCATGTTTCTACATTTTCTACCTAAATTTAGGTAGTTTTTTCGCAGAAAATTTTTTTTTTTAAATTTATATTTTTTTGTACATTACAATACATTTGACTACAAAAATATTTTTATTTGAAATATGGTAAATCTTTTAGGTGTAGATTAAATTATAACCTATGGATAATATATATACAAATAATTTAATATATATCTCTTATAGTTATTTAAAAAATCTGCATATTGCATTGATCTAAGATTTACTATTCATACAACATTTTTTCCTTAAAATAATTTATAATAATCTCCCAACAATTCTGTTATTTTTTTCTAATAGATAAAACTTTGTACAATTCACTTTTAAAAATTGGTTTAAATTAATTACAAATTAACTGTTTAACAACACATTAAGCTTGGTAGTAAAATCAGTGTATTTTTGTGCATACAAAGGTGATCTCTCCCTAAGAATTTTAATGAAGTTTAGCAAAAAAGGCAGTTCAAATAAACATTTTCTGTAGCTTCAAGATATAGGTAGTTAATATGCTGCCCCGAACCAGCCAAAGCGGAAAGGAGGCGGGGCCTAGTCGTAGGCTGTAGGTGCTTCGGTTTCAATTTGCGGCGGTCCTTATGTTCGTGGTTTGGTTAGTGCGTTGTCTGTAAGAGGGTGTCAACAACTTCAGTTCACGTTGAAACTTCCCAGCGCGTTCCTCATTAGGGTCATGTTTGACAAAATGATTACACAATATTTTGGCCAGTTCCAGACCATCTTTTATTAAATCTGCATTTAGAACAGGATCATTTTCTTTCGTTTTCTACATTTTTGATAGAATAAAAGAAGAAAATGTTTTTGCGGACTGAATTCTGTAATCAAAACAGAACTGGATACACTATCGTCAAAAATAATACCCTACAAATAAACTTTTGTTTTCTTCGAATTTAGACAAATAAAAGAAGAGAAATTGGATTGCACCGAACGTGTTAAATTAAAATCACTTGCGTAAGAAGAGAATGAAGTATTTTTTTTGAATTCCTGCAATAACAGAATTAGGTGTAATTCAATATGATATGAATTTTTCTTAAAACTCAGGGACCCCTCCTGTATTTTTCGAGACCCATATTTCGCGTACAACTGATATGGATCATTTGATGTTATTACTCCCGCCACTAGTTTTAAGTGATCTAGACTGCACGATTATTACTAACCGTGCGATTGATGCTAGCAATTCCGTTTTAATATTTAAGACATTCCCGCCAAGAGAGAACACATCCGCAGCTGGTTGGGGGGTATGAATGGAAGTTCCTTGGTCCACTTGGACTTTATCTTCAGTAATCAAGTTAATTGTCATCAAGGTATGTGTGCTCAGTAAATTAATTTAAAGTTAATTAAGTATTAAGTTAGGTATCAGAACAGGTAAGGAGAATAATCTTAAAGAGGGAGGAAAAATTAAAGATATAAGTTAAAATTGAATAATGGCTCGGAAAAGTTAAATTAAATGAAAAAGTTAAATTAAATGATAAGTAATTAATTAATTAAGTAAAATGCCTGGGAACGAAAATAAAAGGCCCTCTTCAGGGTCGTACAACTACATACGAGAGGACTGCGAAGCTTCGAAAATGAGGCCAAGGTAGCAGGAGGAAAAAATTTCAGAATGACGGGGAGAGCAGACGGGGGGTCGAACCCCCGACCTGCGCGTCCCGAGACGCGTGCGATAGCAGTGTGCTACGAGAGCACGTAAGGAGGTTAGCAAGGTAGAAAGTGTATCGCGGGAGGAGTACTATCGTTAGCTCCTGAGAGACACGCCCGTGGGCGTTTACGATTAGCGGGAGGGTGTGATCGTAGGTTGGAATCTCAGCAATCGTCTCGTTATGTAGATTTGGGAGATTGTCGAAGAATCTCTTGGAGATCTTATATGCCTGTTGGTAGTAGGACAAATGCTGAAGTCTCTCCGGATGGTTTTATTAGATAGATACTGGAAAGCTCGGCGGATCCGCCTGAGAGTTCTGTTCTGTAAGCGCTCGAGTTTGTCAATATGGGTTTTGGCTGCAGAAAACCCAAACTGGAATTGCGTAAAGGGCAATAGGTCTAACGACTTATTATATACGAGGACTTTATTTTGCATTGAGAGATGGGAGCTGGTTAGCAGGGTGCGGAATTGCGCAAGAGAGAACACATAATGAAAGATGTTAATATGAAATTTAAAAACTGTTAACAAAAAGTGATAGACAGTATGTTTAAATATACAAAATTATCAAAAATTCACGAAGTAAAGGAAAAGAGCTCGCGAGAACGAGAAATTTTTAAACTTGGTGTAATTGAAAAAGTACGAGCAGCGAGATTCTCATTTACATGGACATGGAACAATTACAAAATACCGGAAAGCAGGGCTCCATACTTAGTAAGAAAACTTTTACGTGTCTATATTTCTGTTATCATAATTAAAGGAAAAGTATTGACGTTGAAAGTTATATATATATATATATATATATATATATAATCATAGACTGTTTCACCCACCGGACCAAATTCGGCACAGTTAATGTTTTGGACAGGATAAACTTAAATCAGGAAAAACGAAATTTGGGCTCAATTAGTTTTTTTTAATTAATTTTTAATGTTTTTTGTGCCCGATAGAGGTGCGTCTACCCCCTGTGGATTCCCCTCGACCAGCTGCGTTAAGAGGGGTGGTTTGAGGATGACGGAGGGGGGGGGGGTCAAATTCCAATGCTCGGGAGAAAGAGGGTTGGGAATGACCTTAAAATCAGACGAAGTCCGCAGGCTCAAAGTTTCTTTCTTTCTTATTGTTTGTATATCATTTCAGTAGAAACGTGCTAAGCGCATTCTGTCTGGCCAGATGAACATGAAGAGCGGGAGTGCAGCCCAGTATTTTTTTGATTTAATGCATGAAATATTTTATATATATATATCTACCCGGGCAACGCCGGGCAATAATGCTACTATATATATATATATATATATATATATATATATATATATACACACACAACGATTCACAACTATTTAAGGTGGCTCAATTAAGAAAAGTATACACAGTGGCTAAGCATCAAGAATGACAAGTCCGAACCCGAAACACCAGGATATTATAATTTAGAATTTAGAAGGGGTTGGAGGGAAAGTTAAGGATGGGAAAGGAGACCAGCGTTAATAATTAAAGGGGACTTTGGACGCATTTAGGATTCCCTTTTGCTCGTAGTCGTTGAACAATTTCTAATGCGACGTAGTTGAAGTTTTGAAGTGGAGTTCCTGGTTCTTAGCGACACTATCTCCTGTTGCAAGGCAGTTAGTTTTCAAGATACATGTATTCAGTAACTAAAATTTAAAGTTGAGAAAATATTTACAATGCAATTACGATATTAAAAATTTAAGTGAAAGAGAAAAAATAATTAAAAATTTAAACAAGTAGTAAATTAAGTTGAGATATAAAAATTAAAAATTTCTAACAAAAATGTTAGATAAAATTTTATGATAACACCTATAAAATGAGAAAATTCAATTTATCAAGGTAATAAAATTTAAAGATAAGTGAATAGGTCTTTAGCAGAATACAAAGATTTTAAGAATTATCAAAATTTAAGTGAAACGGAAAAAATAACAAAAAATTTAATGAAGTAGTATATTACGTTGTGAGATTTAAAAAAAAAAAAATTCTGGCCCATCTTTAATTATTTCTTATAAGTGCACGGAAAATTAAAAATGGCATGGGGTGTGGTTTGCCGACAAGTTAGTCGGCCTCTCCCTTAATACCCTTTTATTTTTTCATTAATCTTTCATTATTTCTTACGCGCACAAACAAACAGGCACAAATCAATGGATAAAAGGGGAGAAAATCGATCTCTATAATTTAAAACAAATATTAAATTGCTCGTTGCGTATCTATTTCAACATCTGTCTTTTAATCTTCATCTGACTCTGAACTTGTTCACAAAAGAAACGATTCTGAAACAATTTTTCAAGAGTGTTACAAATTACATAATTTAAAAAATGTATGGCTGTACCTAAGAACGTTATCCATTGGTTTCTGCATTAGAAATAGAAATATATACATATATATATGACATTCGTGGGGATACTCTAGATTTGTGTGCACGGCCGCCATCTTGGATTTTTCCGCCAGGGTTTGGCGCATTTCTCATGGCGATAATTATTGCGTTCTGGTAAAAATAACCCAATGTCAAATTCTCTAATTTTAAGATCAAACAGTCATTTCTGATTTGATCTTTTAATTACAGTATAAATAATTTTAGGTCAGATCTCATCCTTGACCTGGAAATATTTAAGCAGTGTTTTCAAAACGCTGGACTTTGCATTTTTTTTAGCTTTTTTAATAAAAATCAACTGTTTAAATTATGAAACTTAGAAAATTTTTTGAAAAATCCTTTAAACGTAGGACTTAGATTTATTTTTAGGTTTTTAATAAAAACAACTTTTTTAAATTATGAAACTTGGAAATTTTTTTGAAAAAATCATTCTCAAATATTGGAAATTTTGGGTTTTTTCTTTTAGCTTTTTTAATAAAACCCAATAAAATCAGGACAAGGATTATTTGACCATTTATCCTGCTGTGTTGGAAATAAGGAAATAAAAACCCTTTTCCTAAACCAATAGTTTTACCTTAACTAACTTCTTAACTTAGGTTCCTGGGGAGAGAGAAGTTGAACTTCAGTTATTTAAATTTATTTAAATAAAAATTTTAAAATAGATTGTATTTAAAATGTATACTGTATTTTACATTTTACGAAAAAATGATGGCAGATAATTTTTTACTTCAAATAAATGAAATGGTGTATCATACCAGTATACTAATTGACACATCCATTATCAGTTTTTCGTTAACTTATTAAATTTAAGTTGCTTTTAATTTTGTTTATCGATTGTCAATTAGTATACTGTTATGATACACCATTTCATTTATTTGAAGTAAAAATTATCTGCCATCATTTTTTCGTAAATGTAAAATACAGTATACATTTTAAATACATCTATTTAAAATATTTTTATAATTCCAAGTTGTAGTGGATTACAATAAATTTAAATAACTGAAGTTCAACTCTCTCTCCCCAGGAACCTAAGTTTAAGAAGTGTAGTTAAGGTTAAGCTATTGGTTAATAAAAGGGTTTTTTTTTTCCTTATTTCCAACACAGTAGGATAAATGGTCAAATAATCCTTGTCCCGATTTTATTGTATGCACAAAATATTTGGTTAAGGTCAAATCTGAAGTAAAATTTCATTACCACAATGCCCTAACCCCCCCCCCCCCTCCAAAAAAAAATAAATAAATAAATAAATAAAAAATAAAAAAATAAATAAAGGAGAATCTGGTTACTCACCATAAATTTATGGGTTCATAATTTTTTTAATTTTTCAAAGCTGAATTTTAGATAATTTTTAAATTGCAAGATATTTAGGTTGTACGAAAATGCGGTATTTTTTTTCTAATTAGCATATATTAGCATAATATTTTGGTGATTCATTGCTATTTGTCCAAAGAGTTAGGGTAAATTGAATACATGACATTGAAATTTTATCTGTAAGTAAAATCCATTTGACCAAATATTTTATATGAATCATAATTTGAAAGGTAGTTTTTCAATAAAAATGCAAAAAAAAAATATCTAAGTCCACGATTAAATGCTTTTCCAAAAATATTTCTATGTTTCATAATTTAAAAAAGTGAGTTTATTAAAAAAGCTAAAGAAAAACCCAAAATTTCCAATATTTGAGAATGATTTGTTCAAAAAAATTCCAAGTTTCATAATTTAAAAAAGGGGTTTTTTATTAAAAACCTAAAATCTAAGTCCAACATTTAAAGGATTTTTCAAAATTTTTTCTAAGTTTCATAATTTAAACGGGTGGTTTTTATTAAAAAAGCTAAAAAAATTCAGTCCAGCGTTTTGGAAACACCGCTTAAAAACATATTTGCGAGAATTTTTCCACTCCTCAAACACGGTAAAATCGCCAAGTTGGCGCAAAAAAAAATCCAAGATGGCGGCCGTGCACACAAATCTAGAGTAGTCCCTGGTTTATATATATAAGAGCCGTCATCTCTGTATAACACTTCCGGGCTGTACTCATCTTTCAATTGAAGCCCTCAGTAAACAAATGGCCGGTTAGGCTTCATTTCAATTTCAGATGTGGATCAGAATTTTTTCTTACCTAAAGACTAATATCTTCTCCATCAAATCACGTTTGTTCAGCCTATTTTTCTATAAAACATTCAGAACTAAAAAAAAATTGGATGCTTTTAGCTGTATATTTAACAGTTTTTTAAAAATCTGTTTACTTTTGCGATGAATTCTGAAAATACACTAACTTGAATGTGAATGAATCAAGTAGCTCAAGTATTCATATCGCGTAGTGAAACTAAAAAATTGGATGGCAGTCTACTACTTACTCCAATCGCATGAAAAACAAAATAAATAAAAAAATAATGAAAGGGTTTGCTTTAACAAGGTGTCGATTAGTGCAATATTGTTAGATATTCGGGTTTTTTCTTAACTTTCATATACTTTTTTCCATTATGACGCCATTATTAGTATATGACGTCAAAATGACGGGTTGGATGGCAGTCTACTACTCCAATCGCATGAAAAACTAAATAAATAAAAAAAAAAATGAAAGGGTTTTGCTTTTACAAGGTGTGGATTAAAAGAAATATTGTTAGATAATTGCGAGATATTTTTAAACTTTCATATACTTTTTCCATTATGACATCATTATTAGTATTAGGACGTCAAAATGACGGGCTATCCTTCTAGTTAAGTATATTTATAAACTTTAAACTCAATTTTCTCAAAATGTTGTTTTTTGAACTTCATTATAACTTTTTATAGAAACTACTACGTATTATTGTCTGAATCTGCCTAAATATTTGCACATATCCCTGATCAATCTGAAGTAAACTTTTGTTTCTTACATATGTAAAAATAATATTAAAATCTTTTTCCTTGGAAAAATGCAAGATTTTGGTTATTTAAAAGTGGTTTATATACCAGATTTTATAAAGATAACTAAAAGATATCTGTTTATAAATTTGCTGCCACTGCTCCTGCTTATTCAATTACGCCAAGTTTAAAGATTTCTCGTTCTTGCGAGCTAGTTTCCTTGGCCTGGTGTATTTTGGATGATTTTGAATTTTCAACATGCTGTACCACTTTCTTTTGGTAGTTTTTACTTAATATATTAACATCTTTTTAAAGCCGCATTAATAAATTAAAATCACCGTGTTCTCGACTCTGTTTGAATAGGCCAGCGTAGTATATTCGCTGGTCAGTTATTGTATCAACGTATTGTATCAATCGCATTATGCCGCTTCTAGTAAAAATTCTGGCAGTCGGTTTCCATCGTTGAATTTAGTGGTGGGGGTAATCACATCAAATGATTCATACCAGGTGCACGGTAACTATTGGTTCCCGAGAATAGAGGGGGGGCCATGAGTTTTAACTAAAATCCATATCATTGAATTACTCATAAATCTGTTATTGAACGAACTTTTTTGGCATGAATTCAAAAAAAATATTTCATTCTCTTTTTACGCAAGTCATTTTGATGTAACACGAGCGGTGCAATCCCAGTTCTCAATTTTCTTTGTCTAAATTCCTAAGAAACAAAATTTTATTTGTGGCGTATTATTTTTG